>SZWC01008756.1:64784-106253 GCA_023375785.1 Penium margaritaceum
CACACACACACACACACACACACACACACAAACACACACACACACACACACACACACACACACACACACACACACACACACACACACACACACACACACACACACACACACACACACACACACACACACACACACACACACACATCATTGACATACGTGGACCTTTGCTGACATCGCAAAGGTCGGATAGATGGTTGTGACGCCGAGATTGTAGGTGGTAGAGGGTTGCTAAGGACGACCCACGTGTCAAGCAAGAGAGCGAGACAAAGCCGTGGATGGAGCGGAACGTTCTTTAGAGTTAGAAACGACAAGAAAGAAGTCAACAAGTAGAGTAACAGGACAACGAGGTTATAAGTGCCGGTTGACTGGGACACCCACTCGAGGCACTCAACGTGGGGCCCGGACGCCACCCAGGGATCGAACCAGACTGGCAAGCGAAAAAGCTTTGTGGTTTCTCACACGCCTGGATAACCTAGTCGTGTGGTCCCTAGGGATGAGCAACCCAGCATCGCCCATCCATCACATGCATAACTAAATCACTGTAACCACATCAGCCATGAGCGTATGTGGATGCATGTACCCCTATACTGTGTGTGCTCCATGTCATGTTACAAGTGAACCAAGCATGTCACAATGATCCCTGAATTCAAGCTCTCAAAACATGTCGATGTCGGCGGTCTTGCACTTGGCTGAAGATCCAGCTCTGTGTGCTCCACGAAGTGTACACCGGCATTGCACTTGTGTGTTTGTGCACGGAGTAAAAAGGTCACTTGTGTGTCTTACACCCATAACCACCACTCCGCCATGACCCACAAACGAGTAGCCCACACACACAAAAGAGCGAAGACGAACGTCACAGGCAAAATGACTCACAACATGCATGCACATAAATCTGGTGTATCGCATACACGCAGCAAGCCACCGGCATGCACAGCCGCTTTGAACATGCCACTGCTAAGAGCTTGAAAGAGAACGTCAGCACGTTGCTGACAAATGTCAACCCAGACAACCTGAACCTCTCCATCAGCAATGTGCTCGCGTACAAAGTTATGCTCAATACTGATGTGCTTCGTGCGGGAATGATCCGTGCCGTTGTGCTCAGCGATTGCTTAAGTGCTGTGGTTGTCACAACAAAGAGTGATGCTGTGGATGGGAACACGCAGTTGTTGCATCGGACGGGACAGCCATACACTCTGGCACGTACCTGCACCAAGCAGTTTGTACTCTGCCTCGCAGGAACTTCTTGCAACAAATCCTTGTTTTCCACTTTTCCAAGAGATAGCAGTTCCACCAAGGAGAAAGATGTATCTGGTGTGGCTACGGGCATCAACGCCGTGCACTGAACAACTGTTTATGTTCCCATCAACAATCACTGAGGTATGTGAGCGATAGCACTATCCCACGCAAGCGGTGGACAGTGCATAATGAACTACGCGCAACGCTGCCTCCAGGTCGCTATGGCGAGGTTGCTCAGAGAATTAGGCCAAGAAGTTGACTGCGAAGGGCACGTCTGCCTGTGTGGTGGTCACAAGGTACATGAGGGACTTGATCACGCTCAGGTAGTTGGTGACGTCAACAGACTCTCCTAGTTGTGATGGATCAGACGATTTCAGCACGTACTGACCTGCCAAAGTCATTGGTACATATGTAGTGTGTGTATCCGCCATTAAAGAGGCAAAGCGCTCTCCTGGGCTGCGGATGTATGCTGCTTGGTGCACATGAAGAGTGCGACGCTGCCTATTACGCTCTTGTCCCATCTCGAGGAACACCCCGGCCGGACCAAGATCGTTCATCTTGTATGCGACTGTAGCAAGTTCTTCACAGACTTGACCGTGGCAAGAATGGGAGAGGCGATGAGTAGGTCGTTGACGCAGACCAGAATGGCTACTAAGGGCTCAGAGGGTGCACTTAGAAAGAGCGCAGAGTTCACGGTGCTACACCGATACCCACCTTTCTCAAGTATGGAGGAGATGTCCGTGTTCCAACAGCTTGGCAACTGCTTGAGTCTGTATAGGGCCTTTCGCAGTCGCCAAAATTATTTAGTGTCGTTGGAAAATGAGAGCTGGATCATGTAGATCTCCTCGTTGATTCGTCCATACAGGTTGGCATTGTTGACGTTCATCTACTCCAGTTCCTAGTCATGTTGGACATCCAGGCTCACAAAAGCAAGAGCAGTGGTACATCGTCCAATTGGGGTGAATTTCTTGTCAAAGTTGATCCCAGGGACCTCAGAGAAGCCCTTGGCCGTGAGCCGGGCCTCGTACCTGTCGATCGTGCTTTCAGGCTTCAGTTTTCACCGAAGGAAACTACGAGCCGAGACAGCTTCATGGCCCAGTGGAAGGTCCACAAGCTCACAGGCATCGTGTTCCTTTAGGGCTGACAACTCCTTGTGCATTGCCTTTTCCTAGAGGTCAGCGTCAGCTGCCTCACGAGCCTGTCAAACAGTGACACTGCAGGTGGGAGAATGGCAGTCCATTGGCCATAAAGCAAGCTGCGACATTTCCAGCGACGGAGGCATCGAGGTCGTTGTGGTACTCGTGAGTCACAAGGGCATATCCCAGTGCAGAGTTAGGGTGGACAACACTTGAGGCAAGGCCGAGTGCATCAAGGCCAGTAGGTCTGGCAAAAGGAACAGCCGCAGAGAACGATGCACTAGAGAGTGTGAAATGCTTGGGGGGCTGAGAAGACTGAGAGAAAGAGTGTTGGGAGTGAGTGCGGAGTCTCCCTCTGCGTGTGCATGACTCAGGTTTAGGAGGATGTTTTTGAGACTCAGAAGGTGACTTTGAGACATCAGCAGATGTTGGGTTTGCGTAGCAGAAATGAGAGATGAGCCGGGAGTGGAATGTGCAGGGGATTGAGTTGTGGCATTGGCAGGTGCAGGCTCAGAAGGCACAGAGGATGCAGAGACCGGCAACGACTATGACAAGGGAACAGTCTCTTTGGATGACGACTCGCTGAGAGTTTCACATGCATTGAAAGGGACAGGTGGTGACTGAGTTGTGGGAGGACCAAAAGGAGGGGCCGTGCCAGTGGAGGAGAGAGGAGACCCTATGAGACCAGAGGCTGGGACAGAATCACCCCTTCCAAGCCGATGGAGCGGGGAGAGAGAGGGAGGAGCGACGGTAGAAAAGTAACGAGGGAAAAATTCCTCAAAGAAAAGAGTGTCATGGGATTCGATAACCTGCAAGCGATCAGAGTCCAAGAAGCGCCAAGCTTTAGACATGCCAGAGACACCAAGAAAGGTGCGAAGACCCGTACATGGGCTAAGTTTGGCATTCCGAAGGTCCTATGGGAGCCAGACGGCAGCGACGTAGCCCCAGACGTAAGCAAGACGCAACTCAGCACGACGAATAAACCAGCACTCAGACATGTATGACACGACGAGGAAGAGGGCCATGAGGAACACGATTCCAGTCCTAAGTCATGTATGACATGGCCTTAAAGGAGAAAAGCGGTAGCAGTGGAGAAGCGCTCAGAAGAGTGTGAACGCCATCAACAAGTGTCCGGTTCCAGCATTCTGTGACCCCTTTTCTTCGAGTGTGTAGGGAGTAGAGGGCTCAATACACACCCCACAGAAAGATAGGAAGCGAGCATTGGGTCCCATGAATTCTCCACCAGGATCACAACAAAAGACCTTCAGAGTGCGACCACCGACAAGTTTTGCCTGGGGAAGCCATGACTCAAGAGTGGAGTAAACATCGCTTTTTTGGCAAAGTGCAAAGACCCAGCGCATGCAGGAGAAGTCATACATAAGACAAAGGACGTAGCGACCAACTCCCCCGAGTGGATCATGGGCAAGTGGTCCCATGAAATCATCATGGAAGAGGTCACGGGGGTGAGAAGTACGAGACTCAAAGGAGGAGAATGGTGACTAATGCATTTTTCCCTAATCATAGTCGAGGCAATCAGTAGAGCAAGGCACAGGGAAAGTGGAGGCGTCCAGGCCATAGGCAGGCTGGTCATGAAGGAGACCGTCAATTGCACCGGTGTGGATATGAAAGGGGCAGTAATGCAGCAAATGTGTATGCGCTGGGGAGAGCGAGCGTGCAATGTGGAGAAGGGCAGCGGTGGAGGACGTAGGCGCAAAGGATGAAACACGTAACAAACGATCATGGTGGGTGCCATGAAGCAAAACATGGCCAAAAATGTGATGCAACAAAGATGCAAAAATGTGGCTAGAGGCAAAACTTATGCCCTAGTCATCGAGAGTTGTTACGGAGAGAAGACTCAGCTCAAGAGTGGACACATATATCATGTCCGACAGTAACAGTTGCCCTCTAGGGCCAACTAAGTGGACAACCCCAACACCCTGGACTGGGAGAAGTTGGCCTGAGCCAGTACGGACAAAGCAAAAAGAGCCATCTGGACCTAGTGAGGCAAAGTATGAGCCGGATGAGGTCATGTAATGGTGGCCTCGGAATTAAGGATCCAAAAGCCACTCAAGACATGTGCAGATGGCTAAAATCGGCAAAGGCAAAGTGCAGCAAAACCTGCTGGCCACAGGCAGTGAGACAAGGCAAACAAACAGACTGCCAATCCTCAATCCATGGAACACCAACGGGAGGACATCTGTGAACATGACTGGACATTGGTCCACAAAGACTCAAGTCCACAGCACACACAACTGACCCCAAGTCTGAAGGCACACTCTTGCCTTCCTCATCCTGGTGGACGGCATGAGAGAGGGTTGTGTCCAGATGAAGCTCGTCCTCAGGCGATTCAAGAGTGATGACAGCATCAAAGGATGACGTCGATGAGAATAGCCGGGAGAGGTCCAGGTAGGAGGTGAGTAAGGACCAGAAGGGGGGCCATTAAAATCAGGCCCCCAGAATCCAGGGGCCCACTCCCAGTGATAGGGTTGTACTAGCGGTGCCATGGTGGTACTATAGGCGGTGGCATCAATGGAGGACAATGCACTGCGACTGGAGGATGCTGTAGAGGTGGAGTGAGGAGCGTGGAGCACTGCTTCCACCACTAGAGGAGCAGGCCCAATGTGCCTGCATGGCCGATGCAAGGGGTGCATAATCAGGGGGCTCATGGCACTTGGGAGAAAAGTGGCGAGAGGCGCCACAGTTCCAATACGTCACTGTGTTGGAAGAAGGGGAAGAGGAGGAGGAGGAGGAGCTGGGTGTCCCACGCCCTTTGCCGCGGCCGCCCTAGCCACCTCCTGGCCCACTGCCAGAAGAAACACCCTTACCTTTCTCCCGTGTATGCATCAGTAGCTTTACCAGCAACAGAATTGGCAGGTGCACAAGCTGTGCGTGCGATGGCTGCAAACGTGGAGGCAACAGAAGCTNGAGTGAGGAGCGTGGAGCACTGCTTCCACCACTAGAGGAGCAGGCCCAATGTGCCTGCATGGCCGATGCAAGGGGTGCATAATCAGGGGGCTCATGGCACTTGGGAGCAGAGTGGCTAGAGGCGCCACAGTTCCAATACGTCACTGTGTTGGAAGAAGGGGAAGAGGAGGAGGAGGAGGAGCTGGGTGTCCCACGCCCTTTGCCGCGGCCGCCCTAGCCACCTCCTGGCCCACTGCCAGAAGAAACACCCTTACCTTTCTCCCGTGTATGCATCAGTAGCTTTACCAGCAACAGAATTGGCAGGTGCACAAGCTGTGCGTGCGATGGCTGCAAACGTGGAGGCAACAGAAGCTGTAGAGACTAGTGTGGCCCGGAGCACAGACAGAACGTCAGAGGGTGCTGATGAGGAGGGCTTTGCAGCCGAGCCAGTTGGAGATGCAGTGTTACATAAAGCAAAGACCTTGTGAGCTGCTGCTACTACTGTGGCTGCCACTACATCAGTGACGTCATGTTGATTTTACCGACTTGTTCTATGGTTAATGGACGGGCTTACATAGGACTGAAGAGGCCTTGGATTCCATGGCGGCCCCGTGGCTGGAGCATTTTGCACTGTCGGCAAATCGTCTGATGCAAACTGGCAGTAGGCAGCATACTCTTACGTGTCCCATTCATGGTCAGTGGTGGGATCGTAGTCCTCCCTGGGATAACACCTCGGACTGTGGCGGCAGAAACAAGACCACGCCTCCCGTTCTGCCCTCTCTTTGCAATTCGCGACCTTGTTATCAATTTGGTCGCGCTCACGTGCAGCCATTGGTGAGGACGCCAGGGTGCTGATTGCAAAGCTGGCTTCCTAGATTGCTGCTCAAGACCACAAAGCTTGTGCTTCTTGTGCAGACACAGTTGCGGCCGCCGATGCTTAGAGAGAAAGGCAGCTGAGACCAAAAGCCTGAGACTTTCCGCAGTCGATGCAAGTGCACTAGTGCTCATAAGGATACTGTTGCTGCTGTCACTGAAGCAGAGGGTGAACGGCGGGATGGGATAGGATCTTCCAAGAGAGGCAGCAAGATATCTGACTGAGGTTGCGGATGCTGAGGTGGTGATGACTGTTGCTCTGTCAACAAAGCCCCAGATGCACAGCGAGCTGTGACAAGCACTACTAAGGGTACCACCGCTACTGTCACTAGCCGTGTATGCACTGTAGGCTGGGACGGGTGCTGCCAAGAAAAGGCAGCGAGAGATATGACCAGGGTTGATGCGGACTGGGTCCAGCACGAGGATTCTGCAGCTGGCGCTGTCAAGATCAGAAACTCAGAGCATAGCCGAAGCCACAGATGCCAAAGCTTATGTTGCAAAGGGTGCAGTCATAGCTGCAGCCGCCAGTGCCATGGATGAGTGGCTGCTGAGAGTGCTGCTGCTTCTGTCGCCAAAGCCTCCAATGAACGGTGGGCTGGACAGGAGCTGTCAAGAGAGGCAGCGAGATATCTGACCGGGGTTGCGGACGCCAAGGTGGTGATATTTGTGCTTACTTTGCACGTTATCCACTGAGGAGCGAGGCTGGATACGAGAAGGGTGCAACACATGGATGCTGCTGCTGGGCTACCAAGAACAGCAACCCAAGACGCGTTTGAAGATACAGATGTGGTCTTCCTTGCTAACTTCGGCTATGCTGCTGACCGGCTCCTGTCGGCATTGTGTGGAGCACAATGCGGGCTGGATGCAGGCACTGCAAAGTGATGGCAGCCCTAAGGCAGTGGCGAAGTGCGATTGCACAGAGTGGCTGCCAATAGTACCTGCACCACAATAGACTTTGCAGAATCCAGCTCTGTTTAGTGGGAGCCGTGGTACGACTGACCCAAGGTGGCGGCAGCCAGCTCGCAGCAGAGCAGTGGCAATGACGAAAATGGTCCCTAGGATCTTGAGGTTGCTTTTGTAGCTTGCTTAATACCAGTATGTGGTAGAGGGTTGCTAGGGATAACCCACATGACATGCAAGAAAGCGAGACAAAACCATGGATGGAGCAGAACGTTCCTTAGAAGAAGTAACAACGAGAAGTCAACAAAGAAGTATAGTAACGGAGACGAGGTTGACCGAGCCACCCAGGGATCAAACCAGACCGGCAAGCGAACAAGCTTTTGGTGGTTTCTCACACGCCGGGATAAGCCAGTTGTGTGGTCTTGAGGGATTAGCAACCCAGCATCACCTGTCCATCACATGCATAACTAAATCACTGTTACCACATCTACCATGAGCGTATGTGGATGCATGTACCCCTATACTGTGTGTGCTCTATGTCATGCTACGTGTGAACCAAGAATGTCACAATGATACCTGAAATCAAGCTCTCAAAACATGGAGGTGCCGGCGCTCTTGCACTTGGCTGAAGATCCAACACTGTGTGCTCCACACTGTGTACACTGGAGTTGCACTCTAGTGCTTTAATCCAGGTCAATCACGTGGAGTGATGACTTGTGTGTGCATAGAGTCAATAGGTCACTACCCATAACCAACAATGGTGCCATGTATACAGTGCAGGGGTCTCTCTTGCATTGGCAGCTACAGCAACTGAGGAGGTCGTTAGAGCTCATGAACGACTTCTTGCAAATGTCGTGTGTGGACACATTGTGGTGATATCTAATAAATACAGGAGTGTGACATGCATCCACATGCGCGGGAATGGAGAAACGCCCTTTAGAGACGTAAAATGTGATTGGGTAGGTCGACAGGGACGCATGTGACAGACGGTGCTGGGAATGGTGCCCTCTGGAAATTTGGCCTTGGCGTTGACATGAGAAGGCTCTGTGTTGGTGGGATTTCTTACAAACTAGTTGAGCGTGATGTCCCAATGAGCATCAAGGTACCAATGTATTGATTGCACTGGCACATGACTTCAGATGTCATGCCTGGATATAGTTAATGGTGCTTGAGAGTTTTTGTGATTTAGAGGGAGCTTGCTAGCCTGGGTGCAAACCCTTAAGTAGAATGCTGCCGGTTTTTCCCACCCTCCCAATGGTGGGGAAAACCGGGTCGAGAGGGTTCAGCTCAAGATTGGTCTCGAGCAAATTCCACGACAGCAAGTGGGCTTGCAGCCCACCCGGTCGTTGGGGAGCTTGCTCTAAGAACCCGCTCGCTGAAGCTCCCATCACCGTTTCCTTCCGGCTAACTTCCTGCACTCAAACTTCTCGCGTTCCATGGCACACTGTCCTGTGTTGCACCTCCTCATGAGCATGAGCGTCCATATCTGTGGCCGATGCAACTAGGGCGTGGTGAGTTTCTTACTGATTCACGCTGTGGAGGTGCCAACATCGATGGTTCGGCACTCGACAATGTTGTGGATCTTACGTTGGGAGCATAGCACCACCAAGTGTGGCTCAGTGCCTTACGCTCCTTGTAGTATGCACCGACGGGTTCAGGCCCGGCTTGCTCTGAGTGCGCCAACGTGGCAGATTAGAGGCAGCAGTAGCCGTTACAACTCTGACGATGCGGCGGCAACCGCTGCTGTTGTTTTTTATGCTGCACCACCCTGATTGTTGCTCTCCCCTTTGGAAGCCTGGTCCGAATGAGCTAACAGAAAATGTTGGAAAACAACCAATGCCGCTGGTGGAGGTGCTGTCCTGGCTCCTTGCCACTGCCGACTGTGTGGAAACGAGTTGGGGCAGCAGTGTGCTCTCCTATTGCATCAAAACAGCTAATTCAGCGGCAAAGATAGAAGTGGCGGCCACCCAAATGGCTCAGGCGGCATGTGGCAAGGCCGCGAGGCATGACCTCCCCGACTTGTGATGCTTCCCAGCCTCATACATGTCTTTTGTGCATCGTGGCTGTCCTTGATTTCACAGACCTTGTGGAGAGGACGGTGAGCGTAGTGTGTGCGATTGGTGATGAATAGAAGTATCTAGGCGGAGACTTCAGCCATGGAGGGACAGTGCCACCTGATGCACAAAAATCTATGAGCAGCAGTAGACACAAAAAGCTACTTAACCAATGGTGCAGGATGAATTACTTTGACGACCAACTTAGTGATGGAACCACCAAAATCAGCAAATTCCCTGCCACCACCATTGCTCGTCGCGACAAAACCTGGAGGAGCTCCAGGAGGCATAACTCAGCAACCAAGGATGAACAAGAATCTTCTCCAGGAATTGTTGGCAATTGGGGGCCTCAATAACCATCTTCTTCAACAACTCAATGTGGAGATAGAGGAGCTTTGTAATTCGATTACGTGGGAATAAGCTCTCAGCGAGAGAAACAATCGGCTCTCAAGTAAATCCAAAATTCAGTTAGCAATCCTTGAACCGTTTAATCCTACAGATTGAAATGGACCGATTTTGTGGATGTACGTCTGTAGGAGAGCAGCTCAGCAAGATCAACCTCTCACAAAATCGTTCTTGCATGATAAAATGCAAGCGTTTACCTCTTGATTGGATCAATCAAATATGAGAATATTAGCTTACTCCACTCGAGGACCGGAGGTTCTTTGCTTGCTTCATTCCTGTACATTTCAGAAAGTTGAACAAGAATTCTAAAGCACAATAGAATCTGTAGCAGTTTTACTAGCAGCACAATTTATTTGAATACACATGGTGTCTTTGCAAGAGAAATGGTGACAGTGACATTGCTAAAGAAATACTCTTTTTCCACTGGAATAATGGCCTCGAATCAAAAGGAAGCTGAGTGATTGCCCTACTCCGCATCTAGGACCATCTTCTTCAAATTGTTGCAATAGCTGATTGGATCGACAACTCCTCCACCAACACTCACATGAAGGAATGAAAGGGTTGGCCATCCAAAGGCCTCCATTTTCATCAAGGTATAGGAGGGTCACTAACAACAAAGACCTCCACTCCAATGGATATTGGTGCCATTAATGAACAGAACCAACAAAAGATAGAGTGCAAGAGAAGATGATGAAACTCCTCTCTGGTCAAGGAGGACATGCATTGGCTGATCCTTCATCTTAAAATAAAAGATTAATGGAAGGGGTTCTTGATTTTGCAAGGTTAGATGAAGGGCACAAGGACAACCGGCTCGTAACGATGTTGTGAGTGCAACGGAGGGGTTGCAAATGTTGCAAAATGATACAGGAATTATTGGATGGAGGGACCCTCACAAATTTTGTGGTAGAAAAATGGTTCTAAACATGAAATAATAGCTCCTCAAGGGAAATGTTGTAGACGAACGACTACAACTCAGCTAACTTCGTGAACTACTCCAACTGCGAATTGGAGAACTGCAGGATGTCATAGTTTAAGGAAACTTCACAATGAGTGACTAAAAGTTTATCCTTGGATAAGACTTCCTTTGCGAGTAAAATTCACGGGTTAAATGGACCAATGGATGTGTCTAACACAAATGTCACTAAACAACACAAACCTATGGTGCGGCAACTTACGATGCAACGGCGGTTGCGAGGGGGAATAGAGGAGGAAGCAACAAAGGAAGGTGTAGCAACCAATACATCATGTTGGATAATTCCAATATCTCTAGAAATGATGAAATGATCATTTCAATGAGGAACTTGTGCACCGCGGTCCACTTGGGACCAGACAAAGAGTGAAATCACAGCAGTCGATGTAGTGAATTGATCACACTCATCAACCTCGAAACTTGTGAGGTGTACTACCATGCCAGAATGATCCTCACTGATTGTTGAGGAGTTAAAAGGGGTTGTCCTTAGGGAATTTCCCCTATTTTTCCCTCCGCAATGCAGAGTTATATCCATGTTAAGAAGACTATCGATCAACTGGACCTCTCCAATGAGAAACTACGAGCTCACTAAGGTGATATGTTACTGGTGCTCACCAGTCTCCTTGTTTGTCAAAAAGATACCGGTGAAATACCAATGTGCTTGTATTACCGAGCATCATAGAAAATCATCATCAACAACCTCGTCTCATGGGAGCATGCTGTCAATGCGCCGGATAGCAACGGTCTAGAAAACGGGTCCCGACATGGGAGGCCGCCAACCGCTCTTGGTATTGCAACCAAGATAACATATCACCCTCGAACAAGGGATCCACACTTTAGGTTCGTTTGGTTTGCAACCTCACGAAGTCCGCATGTTGGTCTTTAGTGTCTACCTTTGGTTGGACACTCTGTGAGGAGTCTCAAAGGCAAGAACTGTAAATGGATGCATGCAAGGTACAGGCTTTTATACTTGCAGAGCTTTGCTAACGCTTCTGCTTGTAGTGGCTCCNACGGTCTAGAAAACGGGTCCCGACATGGGAGGCCGCCAACCGCTCTTGGTATTGCAACCAAGATAACATATCACCCTCGAACAAGGGATCCACACTTTAGGTTCGTTTGGTTTGCAACATCACGAAGTCCGCATGTTGGTCTTTAGTGTCTACCTTTGGTTGGACACTCTGTGAGGAGTCTCAAAGGCAAGAACTGTAAATGGATGCATGCAAGGTACAGGCTTTTATACTTGCAGAGCTTTGCTAACGCTTCTGCTTGTAGTGGCTCCACTGGAGCCAACCTCAATCTACATTCCTACTTGGCGCGTCCTTAGGCCACCAAGTGTCATCCCCAAGGCAGGCTCTAGTAAGCTTCCTAGAAGCTTCCTGTCCCAGTTTTGGCCACAAAGAAAATTGCGGCCGTCATGGGGTTTGAACCCGCAACCTCTCGTTTGAGACTCCGGCGCCTAATCAACCAAGCCAAAAAGGTATGGTTCCTATGATGAGCCACAGGGGACATACCCATTTATGGGCAGTGCATTCCTGGCCCATCTCAGAACAGACCAAGGGGACATACTCCATAGAGCAGTGCATGCCTTGTCTGTATGTGTAGCTAGCCAGCTAGGCAGTGGACAAGGTGCATACTATTTAAACAAATCTCTCCCTTACACCTCTGTCCATCTGTCCCTTGCTCGGCTTCACCAATGCCTTGGAGCTCACCCTTCCTCTGCCCCACTCCTCATGCCGAATCCACGAATGCCTGCATAATGCAAGTCGCTCTCCAGCGGCTTGGTCATGCAGTCAGCAAGCATACTCTTCGTTCCGCAGTGCTGCAAGTCCACCATGTTCTTCAAGACCAGGTCACGTGAGTAGTGGTAACGTATGTCGACGTGCTTCATTCGCCGGGAGATGATCTCGTCTTCAGCCATCAAGATGGCGCTTATATTGTCCATGTGTACGATCGTGGCGTCCTTCTGTGGCACTGTCATTTTGCCAAGCAGGCTGCGGAGCCATTGAGTCTCCTTGCACACCTCAGACAAAGCAACGTACTCTGCCTCAGCCGTGGACACGGAAACACAATCCTGCTTCCTGTTGGCCCATGAGATGGCAGCGCCATTCAAGATGCACACGTATCCAGAGGTTGATTTCCTGTCGTCAAGATTTCCTCCCCAGTCAACGTCGGTGTAGCACTTCAGACGAAGGGGGTCTGTTCCTTCTTGGCCTCCAAGGACGAGGCCCATGTGACGTGTCTTCTGCAGGTAGCGCAAGATGCACTTGACTGCCTGCTAATGTTGTGGCCCAGGGTTGGCCACGAATCTGCTCACTTGTCCCACAACATAGCAGATGTCCGGACGAGTCCCTACCATGGCGTACATGATGCTACCCACGGCGGACTGGTAGGGGATGTCTTGCATCTCCCTTTGTTCTACTTCGTTGCTTGGCGACATGGAGGCCTTCAGCTTTGTGTCGGTCGTCATTGGGGTGCTGACAGGTTTGCAGTCTTCCATGTGGTAGCGCTTCAGTACCTCGCCAATGTATTTGGTTTGGTTGAGTTCGATGGTGCCTGCTACTCGGTTGCGGTGGATGGCAATCCCGAGGTAGTACTCAAGAGGACCCATGTCCTTCATCTTGAACCTTTTGCTGAGGTCAGACTTCAGCCCATCCAGCAGCTCGACCGAAGACGAGCAGATGATCAGATCATCCACGTACAGCGCAACCAGCATCAGCCCTCTCCCATCATNGCGCACGTACATGCTCGGGTCATTCTGGCAATGCGCGAAGGAGAGGCCGGTCATGAAACCGTCCATCTCTTTGTACCACATCCTTGGAGCCTGTTTCAGCCCGTACAGCGCTTTCACCAACTTGCACACCTTGCCCTTGGGAGCTTCGACTCCTTCGGGCACCTCCATCAGCACTTCCTTGTCAAGCTTCCCATAAAGGAAAGCTGTCCTGACGTCCATCTGGTGTATCTCCAAGTTATTTGCGGCAGCAATGACAAGGAGAGAGCGGATGGAGGCAAAGGTCACGACGGGCGCGAACGTCTCATCGTACTCGGAGCCCGGGCGTTGAGAGAGCCCCTTAGCCACTACCCATGCCTTGAACTTGTCGATGTTGCCGTCTTGCTTCTTCTTCACTCGGAGGACCCACTTGGATCCCACCACGTGGGCCTTGTCGGGTCTATCCACCAGCACCCATGTTCCGTTCTCAGCAATGGATGCAAGCTCGCTATCCACTGCCTCCTTCCACTTGGCCGCATCTGGGCCATTCATGGCCTCCGCCACTGTGGATGGCTCTCCTTGAGCCATGCACGACCAGCTAAGGCCAGTCCAATCATCCTCATACCACAAAGGTGCTCTCTTTGGTCGCAAACTACGCCGGGGTAGTGGTGCCGATTCTTGCTTTGGTGCTGGTGCTTCCACAGGTGGTGGTTTGTCGTCGTCTTCGTCGTCAGAAGAGTCGTCAGACTCCAAGTTAGACTCGGAAGCCTTGGACGCCTCGGTATCCGTGTCCATGTCAGATGCTGCATCATCCTCCGCAGCCACTCTCCCATTCCCACCACCTGCTGGCAAGGCGAGCCAGTTGTCGAGTGCTTGGTCTCCGAACTCAAGCAACACTATCCACTCTCCTGCTTTGGGAGTGAGGGTCGGGTCCAGCAGCTCTCCCTTTCCAAGGGTGCGTTCGTCAAACACGACGTCGCGGCTCCTCACGAGCTTGCCTGCTGCCTGGTCCCAAAGTCGATATGCTTTGTGTGACGTGTCGTACCCAACCATGATGCACTTCTTGGAGCATGCCTCAAGCTTGCCTCCACCTTCTCCCGACTGGATCTTCACCCATGCAGTTGACCCGAACACCTTCAGATGAGATGCATTGGGTTTCTTTCCCGACCATGCTTCCTGTGGGGTCTTCAGCTGTTTGTCCTGCTCCTTTCCACGCTTCCGCAAGGCGGTCTCTGGTGTGAGGTTCAAGAGGTAGCAAGCCGTTGTTGCTGCTTCAGCCCAAAAGCGAGGTGGGAGCTTGGCGTCAAAGAGCATGCTTCGCACCATGCCGAGTAGGGTCTGGTTCATCCTCTTGGCAACTCCGTTGCTTAGGGGTTGAAAGGGGTGGTTTGCTCGTGGCGGATGCCATGATGCTTGAGCCAAGGCTTGCATGCCTCGTACTCACCCCCGTTGTCACTTCGGAGCGCCTTCATCTTCTTGGACATTCGCCGCTCCACCATGGCGACGAACTCGAGGAGCTTCTCCTTGACCTCTCCCTTTGTTTTGAGGGAGTAGATCCACAACTTGTGGTTGTGGTCTTCAATGAAGGTCAGGAAGTATTTGCTTCCTCCGTTAGACGGTGTGCGTAAGGGTCCACACACGTCACTGTGTATGAGTTCCAAGACGTGCTCCGCTCGTTGACCTCCTCTCCCAAACGGCTTCTTCTTTGCCTTCGCTTGGAGGCATGGTTCACATAATGTACACCCTTTGCCATGCTTCATGGTGCACCCTTCCATTCCGCGGACTACCTCTTGCTCTTGCATCTTTTGCAGCGTACTATTGGCCACGTGGCCAAATCGCCGGTGCCACAGCTCAGCATCAGTGTCCTTGGTTGATGTGGCGGCCGCAACGGTCGCCGGTGGTGCATCCTTCGGCTCCGTGGCCACTATCTTGGTGGCACATGCGAGTCCCTCATCCGACGCCTTGGTGACTTTGGTTTGAAGCATGTAGAGGTCGTCGACTCTTGGAACTTGAAGCATGAGGTCATCTTTGGTGTAAAAAATCTGGATGTCCTCGTTTTTTAGGGCCATCGCTTCCTTGTTGGTGAACACCACTGTCATGTTGTTGTCGGTGATTTGTGAGACGGACAGCAAGTTGGCTGCAAAGGAGGGCATGTACACCACCTTTTGAAGGTTGACTGCCTTCTCCGTACCATTCATGTTGAACGTGATCACCTTGTCCCCTTTGCCCATGGCTTGGACGACGCCACCGTTTGCACACTTGGTGCGCATGACAGATTCGGCCATGGAGACAAATCCACCCTTCTCTTTTGATGAGTGGTGGTTGGTGCCCGAGTCAAGGGCAAATGCCCCGGGCCTAAGGATCGCTGCGCCCTTCATGGGCAGCCCCCTAGCCATCATGTTGGTGAGCTCCTTCTTCTCCTTTCCACCTTTGTTCCCGCCTTCTCTCTTGGGACTACGACAGTCCCTAGCCCAGTGCCCAGCCTTGCCACAGTTGTGACAGTTGCCGGGCTTCTTGGAACTCTTCCCGCCACCATTGCCTTTCCCTCCACCGCCACCGCTTCCGCTGTTGCCTTGACTGGAGCGAGAGCTTGCACTTTGTCCACCGAAGCGAGAGGCATAGGCTGAGATGTTTGCCTCNCTGGTGCTATCTCGGTCCCTTTTAGGATGTCGAGGTAGCCACGCACATTCATGACAATCTCAAACTGCCATTTACACAAGGGAAAACCTGTCCCCGTGAATTTGGACATACCCGCCTCAAGGTGGGCTGGAGTCGGATCCGCCATTTCTTGCGGTTGCTCGTCTTTTCTGCTTCACTGCTACTCTGCTTCGTTGAGGCCGATGAGGCTGATGAGGCTACTGACTGTGACCGTTGTCAAAGGTGCAGTTGGTTTCGTTGCATACCCCTCCTGCCGATGATCGCCTAAGGCGATGGTGCCGTCGTGAGAGAACGGACTCGGGGTCGTACCACCTTCTAAAAAAGGGGTAGAGCTTAATCCCGTTGGGGCTCGAGGGTCTTGTCCAACATGGACAGAGCGATTCCTCGTCCCCTAGTCCGCCACGTGCGCGCACCCTACCTGAAGAAGCCGATGGAGCCGATGGAGCGGATGGAGCAGTCCGATGGTCGTGTCCCTGTTGTACCTGTGCGCCCTGCAAGACCACGCGCTAGTCGGTCTTGGAAGCGTACCTTAGAAACAGAAGTGTGGGCCCATAACCCTTTGTCAATGCGCCGAATAGCAACGGTCTAGAAAACGGGTCCCGACATGGGAGGCCGCCAACCGCTCTTGGTATTGCAACCAAGATAACATATCACCCTCGAACAAGGGATCCACACTTTAGGTTCGTTTGGTTTGCAACCTCACGAAGTCCGCATGTTGGTCTTTAGTGTCTACCTTTGGTTGGACACTCTGTGAGGAGTCTCAAAGGCAAGAACTGTAAATGGATGCATGCAAGGTACAGGCTTTTATACCTGCAGAGCTTTGCTAAAGCTTCTGCTTGTAGTGGCTCTACTGGAGCCAACCTCAACCTACATTCCTACTTGGCGCGTCCTTAGACCGCCAAGTGTCATCCCCAAGGCAGGCTCTAGTAAGCTTCCTAGAAGCTTCCTGTCCCAGTTTTGGCCACAAAGAAAATTGCGGCCGTCGCGGGGTTTGAACCCGCAACCTCTCGTTTGAGACTCCGGTGCCTAATCAACCAAGCCAAAAAGGTATGGTTCCTATGATGAGCCACAGGGTACATACCCATTTATTGGCAGTGCATTCCTGGCCCATCTCAGAACAGACCAAGGGGACATACTCCATAGAGCAGTGCATGCCTTTTCTGTATGTGTAGCTAGCTAGCTAGGCAGTGGACAAGGTGCATACTATTTCAATACATGCAAGCTGTTTGACCAACTTCAAGGAGCAAGAGTTTCACCCAGTATTGGTAGTAAATAACATCTCCTGGCCATATCTCTTGGTCATTTTGGTGTCGGCATTGGCAGGTCAAATGGAATCCTGTGAATAATTCTAAACTTTTGTAAAGTGATTCAATCTACAAGAATCTTTTGATTTGTAACAAATTTTAACAATTTGGTTTCTGTTTGATTGAGGTTTTTGGCCACGTCTACAAGAAACACATCACGATGAACACCAAAATGACTGGTTGTCATTGACCGGCCCACGCCCACAAGTGCTAGGGACATCCAATAATTGATTGGGTTTTTAAAAATACTACTTTCAAACTGTAGTAGAGCTTGTAGATATCTTTGATCTCACTCAGAAAATCACGGAGTGGATCTGGGGTGAAAATGAACATTAAGTGTTCTTCCCTTCTTCGAACAATGTGGTCTCTATGCTAGCATTAGTTTTAGAAAATCCAACAATGGACTACGTTGTGGCCACTAATGCCTGTGATAAAGCACTTAACACTGTTCTTCTCCAAGAAGATTACAGTAGAGAACTACAAGTTGCGTACGTGTTGTAAAAACAATGCGAGGGTGAGCTAAACCACGTAGTGCATGGGAAAAATGTTGGTGGTCATGCACGTGTTAAGATATGTGGCGACGCCACCTAGAATACTGATGATGTGTCATCCGCAGTGACCACAAGCCCTCAAACATCTTAAGACTTAGCGAAAACTAAGGGGCAGAAATACTCAATGGTTTGAGTTCCTCAAGTCCAATATCGATTACGACATCTACAGACCAATCGAGTGGATCTTCTATGATGGTGACCATAGTGGAAGGCCAAGACCAACTCACTACAATGAAGTGAGACCAGAAGTGTAAGCAAATATTTCTGAGAGATTAGATTAGCATGTGCAGTAAAGCCTGATTATGGTCAAAGGATTTTTGTGGCAACGACGATCCACTCTCTGAGTCATTGTACCATCGAACATAGAACTTCTAAGAATTCCATTGAAGGACTGCCATGATATTGATCCAGGTAGACACTTCGGTTAGGAAAAGGCACTCTAGAGACTTGCAAATTATTATTGCTGGAGAACAATGCAAACCGACATCACAAACTACTACAAGACATGCCATGTGTGCCAATGTCATAAGTCAAGCCGAGCCAAACCCATGAATTTTTCTCAACAGCTACTGGTACCAAAGGAACCACGGTTGGACATCTCCATGGACCTTTTGACTGATTCTCCTTGACAAGAGAAGGTTTTCATCTTTGACAAGAGAAGGTTTTCATCTTGCTATTGTTATCGTTAAATGGTTCTCCAAAAATGTGGTACTTTTTCCTGACAACGACAAAGGTCACCATCCAGGGAACAACATGGTTGTTTCTTAACAATGTCATCTGACCACATGGCCTCCCCTCATCCATCACCATTGATGAAAATGGAAGTCTTAACGACATGTTTTGGTGCAAGTTGATGACCAGGTACACAAGTTAGATTTGGATGTGGACGAACTTCCTTCCTTACACCAAAGTGCATATCAAGAATACTCTTGAACAAGTTCTCCAAACTATATGCAAACCCCATGGCACTGACTAAGCATTCGAATCACCAATTTCCTAGCTCATACACAGTTCAACACCCTTATGAGAAGCGGAAAAAATTCCTTGCAATTTTGTTAACGATAGTATCTGTGTCACTCGGACAACATTCTACAGGTCAAGCAGCATACTTACCATGAAAAGTACATGACAAGACTGTTGCAGCATCTGGGGCGTGGAACGTCAAACTCCCTCAAAGACACAACTGGCCACGACAAGAGCAATCGCTAAGCATTAGCCGGGTATTGGATTCCACAATGATGACCACTTCCTACCTAACCTGGACAACTTCAGGTTGCAAGCAAAAGATATTGCAAAGCTAGAAACCAAGTGGTTAGGCCCGTTTTTCATCCAACAAATGTGTGTTATTGTCTTCATTAAGCTTTGCTAGAATGAAAAAACAGCCATCCACCTGGTTTTCCTCGTTGGCCCAATGAATCTCTACCAAGGTCTTTGCAAGCACTTCAATAGCAAGGAGATGTCCTTGCCACCAACTTTTGAAATGGAGGAATGTATATGGATTTCACATTTGAAAACATCCTTAGAAACCTATGATTATGAAAATTCATAGAGTATCTTGTCTAATAAGCATGTTATGAAGCATCAAACAATACCATACCACTACCAAAACAATGCTTACATTAACTCATTTGTCAAACTTTTGTATTCTCACATGACTTCATCTCCTTTTTTCCGCTCGGTTGGCCACACAAGCTGCGCTTGAGAATGATTTTGTGTTGAGCATGTGTGGGATGTTATGAACCCTGCTAGGCATATGCCTTTCATGATGAGAAAAACGATTGGGTACAGAAGAAAATGGAATACAACTATGAAGATCGAGAAATACAAAGACTGAAGAACATTGCCATCCTACCTGGTTTGGCATTCATGCATGCCATCACAACGGTTCGTCACCGTTGACTTGACTGGCACCAAGTTAAGGTTTAGTCTCCGCCAATATAGGAACATGAAATGCCCCAATAATCTGCTTTGTGGAGCTACAAGCATCAATTTTGACTTCTTTAACATGTCAGACACTTTGTGTTTGGCTACTTCTTGGGTAAATGTACTATTTTGAGTTTTTGTAGAAAGGGAATACCTCCTCGGAATGTTTTGATAACTCTTTTACAATAAAAGAAAATCCTTTTCAGACCCTGTCCGGAAGTACATTTGGGGTTGAGGGTTTTATTTTGGCGTGGGCATCGATCGGGGCCCACTGTACCGGGGTCCGGCATGTTCCCCCTTGAGGAAGGAGTCTCAAATTACACATACAAACCAAAACACAACTACCACAAACCCCTGTATTGAGGGGTTTATGAAATTTTGTTTCCCGAATCACGGTGTCAACATGTAAATGCCGCAAGAATTGCGACCTCCACACCGCCGCATGGGATGTCACAACAACCATCAAACAAAGTTGGACTCTGAAATTTTCTCTTCTATTTTCTCTTTGTTAAAAATCAAGAACTCTGTCGAGATGTCCATTGTGCTCCTCCGGGGCACAGTTTTAATCCAGAATTTCATCGAGATATACGGCGTTTTGTTGTTTCGAGGTATGGCCAAATACTTTTCATGACTTCCATGAGTTTCTTGGGAGCGTTTGTGATGCTAAAATGGCATGATCTTGAACTCAAAGTGTACGCGTCAGTAACGAAATGTTTTTTCTTGATGTCCTAAGGTACATCGATCACATGATAGCCAATGTGTAAGTCAATTATGTTGAAAAATCGTTCCCCCGGAATTTGGGTGAAATTTTGTCTATTTGTAGAAGGGGAGTAGTTGTACCTGATGTTGATGCTTTTCAACATCATGTATTCTACTCACATACGCATCTCCTCGTTTTTATTTTAAAAAAATGTACAGGTTTGGCGTATGGTAACGTGGATGGCCTGATGAACCTTGACAAAGCATTGCGACGATTTATTTTCTTAGCTTGGTTGGATTGTGGTTGCTCACCCCATGGATATCCTTAAGTGTTGGTCTGCAGCCTGGATTCAGGTTTATACAATGATCTATACTATATTATGGATGTATCCCTCAAGGCAGTGCATTGAGAGAAACCCCTTCAAACAATTCAACGAGTGATCCACACTCCTTTGGAAGGGCTGCAAACTTGTTAAATGTCAATAACAATGAGGCTGATGTTGTGGCATCCGCTATTGTTATCTTCTTGGCTTCCCCTGACTCCACATGAACTGACCACGCTTGTGTTACGTGTCATAAGTATCGCTTGGCCATGTGCAGTGATATAGGTTGTGTGCATCTTTTGTGACTATTACAACTTCTTCTATAGATGTATCCTTTTCTGCTTCTCGTAACCACTGATGCATCATGGGTCACTTGATTATATGCATGCGTTGTTTGTTACCATTAAAGGTGACGTGGAATTTGTCACTTCTCCATCCCACCTACGGATTAACCCAGCACAATAAATCTCATCAAAGGATAACCTTTTGGTGCTCATCAGACAAGTCCTCCAAGCCGTTAGGTCGTGCACATCTCCAATTTACAATCGGAGTGGTTTTCCAAGTTGACGGACCTGAAATCATCCATCCATGGTGTTTTCTCCTTAACACTTCTGGTTTGATGTGCAAACCCAGGTTCTGAATCATATAGTTGCTTACAAAAATGTTCTACATCTAACAGTGCGAAGACTTTTCTACTACTTTTGCAAGCTCTTGGATGTTCTCGTAGTTGTACTGCCGGTTGGTAGTCCTCATATTCCTTGTCGGGCTTTGCGATCTATGGAACCCTTGTCTATGGCATTCCAAGCGGTTCATATGTGCAATTTGTTACCGTAATTCTTGCAACCGGAGACAAGGTTCTCCGTCTACTCGTGCCCTTTATCCTTCCTTGACTCCTGTGACTTGTCCCCCCTTTTGGCGTGTTGTTTCCAATTTTGAAACTCGCGTACGATGTGATCTGGCTTCCCACAAGGACAACAGAGTTGATGGTTGAAATGATCATTGGCTTCAATCTCCATTGGAGATGAGGTTTTCACCGGCTGCGACTTGCTGCCACCACGATATGCATTGTGGCATTGCATCCAACATCATTGTCAACATTGTCTATGGGATTCATTGGTGCAATCATTGATGAAGTTCATCTTGAATGCTTTATATTGTTATTAATTGCCAGATGTTGTGCTGGATGTTGTTATAGAAACATAGTTCATCTTGGGTAAGGTTGCCGGTGATGATATTGAGGAAACGTCATGTTCTCTTTGTCATATTCGGTCGTTGAAGCAAGTGTTGAAAGTTGTATCGTATGTCAGAATTCTCATTAGTGTACGCGATATCCATCTAGTTTTTGGTGGAGTGAGAGTCGTGCCACGTTGAATGTATTTGTTTGAGAGGTAGAGCGCAAGAGTTGACAATGTAAGAGCAGTCGTGTGAGTTGTTGATCCACTTTTGATGTTCTCTTACTATCGTTGGATGGCCTTTAGATCGGACCAACAACTCAATGCCGCTCCATGGAGAAGCAATGTTGCGAGAACGTTTTTCCTTGTTGTTGACCCTTGCACCGGTGAATTACACCTACAAAATTGTTAGCCACATCCAAACTGTCAGTCCTTTAGAGTTCCCCAGATTAAATGAAACTGGAAGTGTCAGCCAGATCTTAGGTTCACTCACGAGCTGTTTGTTTCTTAAGGTGAGCACTACTTCTCACACAATCGCATTCCATTGCTCCTTCATCGTCGTGGTGCATTATCCGAGCAGATGGTTGTTGAGGCTCTTGAGTCTACACAATTTATGACACAATTCTTTGTTTGTGTGAGCTTGTTGGCCGGTGTTTCCCATCGTGCTAGGACTCGGCTTGACGGACAACAATGGAGGCAAAGGGTCTGATGGGCTCGAGGGATACATCACCCGTTTGGCCGTTGGAGTCTCCGGAGTTATGCCATTTGTCGTAATGCCTGTCACTGCTGAGTACTTCGACTAGAGACAGTATTGGATTACTCATTCATTATCCTACATCGGTGAAATTCTTTGCCAAATACTGATGCTCATCGTCGAGGGCGCTTTGTTCACCGTTGTTGCAGATTCTGTAATGTTATGGACGGTGGAGATGCTCTGATGACTTGTAGCAAGGTTCACATCTTGTATTGAATTCAGTGTTGGTTGCCACTCCATCGCTGTGATACTCCTATACCTAGTATTATGCTAAGCGGAATATGGATGGTTCACACAGACGAGGTGCGAAGTAGGGGATGACTCAAGGAATGGAGACAATCGGATAATTTGTAATTAGCGATACGTGTACAATGATGATAAGTGTTGGAAATTCATGGTGCATGTATAGAGTAACAGAAAAATTGTATACTTGGGGCCTTGGGCGCTCTTGTTGAGCAATGTGTGCAACAACGCGTTGTGAGTGGTCAATTTGAGACTCGCTGCTCAGACGTCGGGGGGTTTGGACATTTTCAAGGCATTTCTTTATAAAATTACAACACCGTCAAAAGGTTCAAAAAAACGAATAGAAATGTTGGTAGATTCTGTGATATCTGTGTCAAGCATTGTGGAAACTGGCCAAACTTGCGAGAACAACAAGAATGGAGCACTAGATGTTGAGACTGGTGGCCAAAATGTTTTCGACATATTGACATAAAAATACTTAGGTCAAACCACGTTTGACCAAAAAATCGATGTCGATTTTTTACGTCGACCTAAGGGGACGGGAAATTTCTTCAACACTTGAGAAATGCTAGCCGTTAGCAACGGAGCCAACTCAAAACATTCCTTTCTGAAGTTGCTGATGGCAGTAGTGTTGACAAGTTCACACTGGTTGGATTGGACGTCCCGTCTCATCCCTCATCTCAAATTCTCTCAATAAATCAACAATTCAAAATCCACAAACCGGTCAAAAGTTTGCCGCTAGCGTGGTCTACCGTGTGTGCCTTTCACATCAGGTGGGCATTTAGTATGGACGATATAGACAAAAGATGACATCGATGGTCAACGTTGACCGTCACCTATTCGATAACTGGTAATTCTAAGTAGGTGCTTGCCCTTCCTATTTGTGCTTTCCATTGCTGTGTGTCATGGCGATTGCTGAGGTGGTTGCCTCGGAAAGGTTTGCCCCTTGCTGAAACGAACATTGTCACCAAGGCGTGGCCAAAGAATCATCGATTGAACAGGAAATCAATAGAATCCTTCATCATAAATTTGTTATATGTCATTCTTTTGTGGCCACTACAATAATGATCATATCGTCGCGTGATACAAAGGAGATGAATTGTCCATGTAATCCTGTTTTTGGCTCTGACCTCATGCGAGGTGATGCATCACTGAAATCTGACCAGGTTTCAAGCCTATCTACTTCTTGACCCACCGGAAGCTCAAACCAGATGAAGTTGTAAGCTGACCTGAATGGTCATGCGGTCATTTTACGCCCGGGTGATTCTCTCCGTTCATATTTTCAAAACTTTACAACCGTTTGTTCATGGTTTCTTTGCCACCCTTGAACTGAGACTTTGACCGTAAGCTCGCCACTTGGACGGCGTAGGCGGTAAGAAATTTGCCTTATGTTAGAGCTCAGCGCTTACACACTTTGACGACAGATAAATCCGATTTTCATCGTGAACCGTCACATTGTTGAAAGGTAGCTTTCTAAATTAGGCATTCTCCATATCCCAATGTCTACATTGTATATGGTGACGACTGGTCAGGTCATCGCAGCGGACAAGTTTGTGTTAGCTACTGAGCTAACCACCTCTGGCAGAGAAGCCGCGAAACCGAAAAGCTCACAAAGGTTTTTAGGCCTTCTTCCTTTGTTGACATGTGTCATGCACCCCAAACTTAATCAGGCATACACTTCACCTTCAAGAGTACTAACGCCTTAGCATTACATCTCAAGAAGAGCTCAAGTCGTCAATACGCAAGAGAGCATCAAGCAAGGGTTGATTGATCAGCATGCAAGACAAGTCCTTTTATAGCTGTCTGTCNACATAAGCATCCTAGTGTCAAGGTGACAGACCAACCATGTAGCGTCCAAGAAGCTACGGACTTTCTTTCTTGGAAGCTTCCACAGCAAACAAGATATGCATGGGGCCAGGATCGACCTCATGACCTCTCACTTGGCCAAATCAACAAAATGGCCAAGGTAACCACTCACCCACATGGTGTACTCACAGGTCATATCTCACAAGAGACAGAGCATAGTTGAGTCACACTACAACGGATCTAGGGGTCATACCTCCACAAGGGGCAGAGCATTCCTGATCCGTCCTACAACACTGAACAAGGGGCAAAAACATTCAACAGTTTGCCCATTCTTTTGTTTTTTTCTCAAGGTTGTAACCAGTGGGAACAAGGGGGTCGCCAAGACACCAAAACAAGCCCAGGGATTGAACCTGGCCCCCCAAAGAATAATGGATACAGTATTGGGATTTTCCATTTGAGGTGGAATTTATGAGTGAGTTTTATCCAAAGGTTAGACCCTTTCCTTCCATGCGTTGCATAGGAGAAGGGTGTGACGGCCAAGGTTTTCAATTGGGGCGACTTTTCTTTTTTTTGTCTCTGTCAGAGGGAAGCATTTGGTATTTTAGGATTGCATGCATGACATTATCTCGAAATAGGTCAAGAAAAATGGCAATTATTTGTCTTGTTGGATTACTGCTAGGTTGAGCTGGACGTCCGCACCAGATTTTATGGAATAATGTAGCTTGGGTGATCTCCCAAAGCAAGTTTGGAGGAGCTTCCCTTGGACCTATCAGGAGTTCTTCAAAGTAAGGCTTGTGTTTTCAAGTGAAGCAACAAAAGAGGTATTGTAGGCGATATGCAGGAGGCCAAAGTGTTGCGCATTGGAGGATATAGTACTCAATTGTATAATTTTAAGGGCATTTTGGGCAAATGGGAGAGGATGGAGGGGGAAGGAAATGGTAACAGCGATTTACCTGCAATAATCGACACAAGAGGCATAGCATAAAATCCTGTTGACAACGTCGGAGGGGGATTTGTATTTTTCTTATGGATGTCTTTTCACTGGAAGGCTTTGTCTGGGTTATTTGTCTCCCACTTTCTCTTGTGTAGGGGTTGAGCATCTCGGGTTTTAAGAAGAGTGTGATGTATTTTGGCAAGTGACCTTAGAGGTTGAAAGATGGAATACAAGGGGTGTGAGGGTTGGTGTGGTGTGAAGAGAAAAGTATTTTTCTGAATGGAAATAGGTGTGAATACACTGCCTTGCAATGGTCCGGGCTGAGCCCAAGACCATTCCAAGGCAGTGTTCAAGAAACAGAGCAGACGTGTACGACGTTTCCCCAGAAACACTTATCTCGTTGGCATACACTGTTGAAGACGGTGATGGGGAGGCCTGTTGATACGTACCAGACGTACACGAGTCCCTAACCTTACCGAGTGACTACAAAAATATCCCGTCGTAGGTCGAGACCTCGATTTTCACTCCGACGATCGACGACAATTCAACCAACTGCCCTCACCCTCCGTAAAACCTTCTTGCACTTCCCAACAACTTCGACCACTTTTGATGATCAACGATAGAAGTGTCACGGCCTTTTGGTCCACTTCTCTATGCAACGACATACATCGAAATTTATAAAGATGCATCTCGAATCTTCTCCGGCAATCTTCGAAGCCCCACAATTCCTCGGCGAAGATTCTCGATCCAACTTCTCACTTCGCAACTCCACACGAGTTGCTTGACAATCAACCCAACGACCCCGACTTTGCCTCGTTTGTAACTCAACACTTGTAGATAAGTGTTTGATCATTTCTGCAATTTTCGTCGATGTACACTTACTTCTAATTATGTATAGCTCAAGTATCCCAAAATTTCAAGCGTGTTTTGCCTTGCAACTTCTACCTGTTCACCATCTATGCTCTGATCGGCATCACACTTGGTATAAGAGCGTAGCGGTGCTGGAGAGGCATCTGACTACTTTACCCATCTCCGGCACTATCTTGCACAAGTCGTCACCGCATCTCGCATGTCAAGACATTGCAGACTTTGCGACTACGACGTGAAATGAGCAAACGCATCCGATGACTAGCAGCAGGTCTTCGGCAACGACTTTGTTGATGGAGAAGCAGAACATACCTATGCACGCGAACCTTGAAGCGGCAACGAATGTTGGCGTGGCGGGCTATGTGGCAGCTGGATCAACCACAACGGCTCTGACAACCAACCCGGCTATGGATCCGACGGCACTAAACCAGCTATCCCGACCGATAGCCTTGTCGTCGATAAGAGGAATGAAAAATGGCACCGGATGACAAATGCGGATAAACGAGGAACTGGCGAACCGAATCTCCTCGCTCAAAGGGATCAACAGACATGTGCTCCAACAACTCAACGTTGCAATGGAAGCTCTTCATAATGCAAGTGCACGGGAAGCAATGCTTGTTGAGAGAGATAACCAACGCTCAAGCAAACCCCAAAATTGACCGGTCCCAGAAGAAACGATCGATCCTCTAAATTTGAAAGGACCAACTGTTTGGATGTGGCTCACAAGTCTGGAGGCATACTTCACTGCTGCTGGGGTCAAGGAAAATCAAAAGAAAATTGGCCTTACGGCCGCCCTTTGAAGTGGCACGACATTGAGTTTGTAACGATGCGCCCTCTTTTCCCTGGCCTACTCGGGGTCTTGCCAGGGTTCTGGGGGCATTCGGGCCATTTTCTGATTTCCGGATTTCCGGTGGAAATCCGTCGGCGGTCGGGTTCGACCCCGTCAGCTCCCAGCAGCGAGGAGGAGGAGGAGGAGCGAGCGAAGTAGCAAGCGAGCGCCAACGTGGGGGTCACGCCGGTGCTCGGGGGTTGTTTCGCTCGCAACACCCTCGTGGCGTTCTGAATATGCCACGCGAGGGTGGCGGTCATCCTCTCGGCAAGTAGCGTGTGGGACACACTATCCGCCGAGGGGCTCACCCCGGCGGAGCCTCCGACGGCGGGCGCGGTCAACGGCGGCAGCAAATAAGTGGTTGCGACCGCGTGGCGGTTGCAGCGATTTGCGGTGGCGTGTGCTACATGGTGACCGCTCTCGCCGTAATTCTACATACGCGGTAACAGCTGGAGACGTCCGAGCTATGAGGCGGCTTGCTGAGAGACAACGCGGACCGTCGATCTGGACGATCGACGGCCGGAGACTTCTCGCACAAGCCACAAGGTGCATGTAGAGCACCGAGTTAGGTGCAAGTAGGGTACCGAGTTCAGGTGCAAGTAGCTTGTTGTAACAAGCTAGGAAAGCAATAGGCTGAGGCCTAGGCCAGCCGGCCGGACTGTATAAATACCCTGTACTCAGTTCATTCTAATCAACCTGTGAAACCTGTATTTTCCAGCTCTGGTTTCCAGGTTTCTCAAAATCTATCTTTCCACTGTGACCATGCTCTCCACACACTAAAGCTTAACCTCTTGAGAGCACACACCCTCACATATGGTATCAGAGCCAAAGCCACGCGTTGGACGGAAGTGTTGTCGGAGCTCTACAAACTTCAAGGAGCGAAGCCACGGAGTTTGCAAGAAAATGTCAAGGCTGCTCAAGAAGGAGATTGATGGACTAAACTTCAAAGCCAACGCACGAGCCAACCTGTGGAAAATTTTTTACATTTCCAGAGCGTCCACACAACCTACCGTGCATGCGCGGGAGACGACGGGTGACTCCCACGCACTTCGAAGACGTCAGATTTTCATCCCGGACTGCCAAATGGCTGCCGGAAAAAAATTCAATTGCTACCAAAACGCTGCCAAATTTGTTCGAAGGATCTCCAGCGGCTAAAGATCATCTAGAGCCATGGAGCAATCCGTGCAACAGATTGTAGAGCAGCTAGGAGCCCTCAAGCCGGAGAATGAGCGGCTCAATTGGTAGATGGCTGATCCGCGGGACAGGACTGACGCTGGACAGGTTCGGGCGGCCCGGTCAAGGAGTCCGCCCAGATCAAAGCCAAAGGCTCCGGAAGCGTTCAATCCCTCAGTCAAGGGTGCGAGCGTACGGACCTGGTTTTTCGTGATGAACAGCTTCTTTGGAGCTCTGGGTCACCCTCCTGAGGACGATGCTGTGCATGTGTCATTCGCGGTGACACTGCTACGCGGAGCAGCATTGGAGTGGTGGAGGCACCCGAACATGCTAGCCACGCAAGTTGGAGGTGGGAACGCGGCTGTGCAACATGTCGTGTTGTGGCAGCCAGGCACGATGCAAGCTGAAGCTCGCGTGCCGAAGACATGGGAGGAGTTTGAGCAAGCCATAAGAGATCGGTTCGATATCGTAAATGCCTCCATGGTCGCACGCATCAAACTGAAGCAGCTGAAGCAAATCGGCTCGGTGCAGGAGTACACACGCTGTTTCTTGGCATTGTACTTGGAGGTTGACGACATGAGCGAGCCCGAGATGGCAGACAAATACCACAATGGCTGGAAGGCAGAAATTCAGCACACGCTCGCACTCAATGAGTCACAGAGTTCCAGGCAATGGTGGCTACTGCTGAGCGCGTTGACGCGCTATGCTACCATCGAGGGGGTTTTCGTGAGAAGCAGGAAAAATTCCAGCGCCAAAAACAATACCAACAAAGCAACCCCATGGAGATCGACGCAGTGCAAGGAGGCCAGCAGCAGAGTAAGCTCCGTGGTGGGAACTATTGGATCTCCGGGAAGCCTGAGCACCACAAGAAGGACTGTAAGAAGAAGCAACATGGAAACGGCAACCAGCAGGGAGTGGCGGGTGGCCAACTGCTTGGAAAGCTTCGTCCGTATCAGCAAACACCAGCCCCGGAATTCCTTTCACAACTTGGGAGCTGCCGAGCATATTGCTGCGGAGCGAAGGAAGCGGGAGCGTTCTGGGAATCTTCCTGAAAGCCAAAACATCATCGGCTCGTTCTGCGGACGGCGAGGGACGCCAGACTCTCCGGCACATTAAAGCATTGCTGGATTGTGGCGCGTCGCACTCATTCTTTAGCGACGAGCTCGCAGAAAGGTTGAGGATTTCACGGCTACCTGGAAAGCCAACTAAGGCCAAGTTGGTGCAAGGGGAGTTGGAGTGCATATTGCCTTTGAAGCCTTCGAGGATCCATCTGGGCAAGCTGTCGTGCGAGGTGAATTTTTTCACATGTCTGATGGATACCTATGACGCCATTCTGGGGCGTGACTGGCTACACCAGTGGAATCCTGTTGTAGATTGGGTGCGCAGCCAGGTGAAAGTGAAGAAATGCGGAGAGCACATTATTTTGCCGTTGTGGGCTGAGGAGAAGAACTCCAAGGCGGGCAAGCTGCCGCAGTTGAGTTATGTGCAGCTGAAGCGTTGTCAGCGCAAGGGGGACCATGTGTATATTATCTAGGTGCGGCTGAAGGATGCAGCAGAAGAGGGTGAGGTGATGGCAATAGAGGCGAAGCAAGAAGAAGAGCAGCAGAAGGAACCAGTAGAAGAGTTGTCAGAGGGCATCAAGGGAGTATTGGATAGCTACTCTGACGTGTTTCCTGCTAAGCTTCCAAAGGGTTTGCCACCCAAGCGGGACATTGACCACAAGATTGAGCTGGTTCCGAGTGCGACTCCGACTGTGTGTGCTGCATATCGCATGAGTGACAATGATCTGGGTGAGTGTAAGAAGCTCACCCAGATCTTGAGGAGCTAATGGAGCAGGGGCTCATGAGGCCGTCGATGTCGCCGTATGCTGCGCCGATCCTCTTTGTGAAGAAGAAGACGGGGAGCTAAGGATGTGCGTGGACTATCGCGCACTGAACAACGTGACCATCAAGAACTAGTACCCGCTGCCATGGGTCGAGGAGCTGTTTGATCAGTTGAGGGGAGCGCAGTACTTTAGCAAGATTGACTTGCACTTAGGGTACCATCAGATTCGGATTGCGGAGCAGGATGTGGCGAAGAAGGCATTTAGCACGCGGTACGGTCATTTTGAGTACCTCGGCATGCTGTTTGGGTTGACCAATGCTCCAGCAACGTTCATGAGCCTCATGAACAGGATCTTCCACCCTCATTTGGACCAATTCGTAGTGGTATTCCTCAACAACATCCTCATGTGCTCTCGGACTTTGGAAGAGCATCAGCAACACCTGCGGCAGGTGCTTGATATTCTTCGAAAAGAGAAGCTCTTTGCGAAGCTCTCCAAGTGCGAGTTCAAGAAGCGAGAGGTGGAGTTCCTTGGGCACATCGTCTGCGGCAAGGGTGTCCGCATGGATCCAAAGAAGGTGGAAGCAGTGAAGCAGTGGTCGGCACTGGGATGCGTGTGTCACATGTAGATTTTCTTGGGATTTGTCACTTACTACAGGAAGTTTGTCCCGGGATACGCGAAGAAGGGTGCGCCATTGACCCAGCTGCAGAGGGAGGATCACCCGTGGGAATGGGGCTATAAGGAGCAGAAGAGCTTTGAGGAGCTCAAGGCTGCAATGTGTGATGCTCCGGTACTGGTGCATCCGGATCCATCCAAGGAGTACGTCATGGTGACAGACGCAAGCGACTACGCCATTGGGGCGGTGCTGATGTAGGATCACGAGAGGGCCGTAGCCGATTGCGTATACCTCACACAAAGTGCGCGGTGTAGAGCTGGACTGCGCAATCCATGAGAAGGAGATGCTAGCGGTGATCCATGCGTTCAAACACTGGAAGTGCTACCTTGAGTCGCGACGCTGCGTGGTCTTCATGGATCACTACGTCATGAAGTACCTGAAGACGCAGCCAAACCTGAGTCGTTGACAGACTCATTGGATGGAGTTTCTGGAAGGACGTTTTGACCATGAGATCTAGTACAAGCCTGGGAAGGTGAACCCGGAAGATCCTCTTTCGCGGACGCTGGAATTGAGTCTCAATGCCATCTCAGTGCTTATGGGATCTCCAGTCATGCATAGCCTCCTCAAGCATGGCTATGGGATGGATAGGGAGTTCATGGGTGGTGTGCTCAAAAACGCGATATGGGATGAGATGTATTGGCGAAGGGGGCAAGAGCAAAAGATCGTCGTGCCGGACTATGCGCCATTGAAGCAGTTGCTGTTGGAGGACGCCCATGACACCCACTACTCGGATAACTCCGGCTTCGACAAGACGCTCAAGGCCTTGGCATGCCAATACTGATGGTCATCAATGGCGACGGACAGTAAGAGGTTTGAGAGGAGTTGCGATGTGTGCCAACAGATCAAGGCACGGAGAACCAAGCCACAAGGGGAGCTGCAACTATTGCCTGTACCTGAGCAGCCATGGGCAGACATCTCGCTTGACTTTATTGGCGGGTTCCCAGAGACGCACCAGGGCAACAACACGGTGTTGGTGGTGGTGGACAGGTTGTCCAAGATGGCTCATTTCATCTCATGCCCGCCGAGTATCATGGCTGCCGGGACGGCTCAAATCCTCCTCAATCATGTCATCAAGTTGCACAGGGTGCCGGATTCCGTGGTTTCAAATCGTGACCCATGCTTCACTTCACGATTCTAGAAGGACCTCATGGGGAAGCTGGGAACCAAGGTGGAGCTGACCACTGCATACCACCCACAGAGCAATGAGCAGACGGAGCGTATGAACCAGACCTTGGAGTAGCTGCTGCGAAGCATGGTCCCACCGGATGGAGACGGTTGGGAGGAGAAGCTGGGAGTGGCGGAATTTGCATACAATTCTGCGGTGTCAGCATGAACTGGGAAGTCACCGTTTGAGGTGGTCTATGGCCGTCATCCATTGAGCCCATCTGCCCTTGCTACGGCAACATCTCTTCCGGCTGTGCAGCAGATTGCTGATGGGTTTGCCACCACATGGGATGTGGTGCGGCAACGCCTGCTTAAGGTGCAGAAGCAGCAAGCAGATAAGCATCGCACTATGGAGGAGTTTCAAGTGGGAAATCAGGTGATGCTCAACTCTGCGAACCTGCAACTCATGGGAGTTGGAAGTCGAAAGCTGAAGCCGCGATGGGTGGGTCCGTTCCGCATTCTGGAGAAGCAGTCGGCCGTGTCTTACAAGCTAGAGCTGCCAGCTCACTACACTATCCATCTGGTGTACCACATCTCCCTGCTTTGTGCCTATCGCGACCCTCCAGGGTCGCAGAACAGCTCCACTTCCTACGGTTCAGGTTGAAGGGGCCGAGGAGTTTGAGGTGGAGATGATTTTGGCTCACCGTTAGCGCGGACGTCGACGTGAGTTCCTAGTCCAGTGGGAGGGGTACCCGACTGAGCACAACTCTTGGGAGCCAGAGGCCTACTTCAACGTTGGGGGTACCAACATTGCTCTCCAAGTGTATCTTAGGCACGCCGGGACGTCGCGCCTCCGACGAGGAGGGTGAATGTAACGATGCACCCTCTTTTTTCCTGGCCTACTCGGGGTCTCACCCGGGTTTTGGGGGCATTCGGGCCATTTTCCGATTTCCGGATTTCCGGCGGAAATCTGTCGGCGGACGGGTTCGACCCCATCGGCTCGCAGAAGCAAAGAGGAGGAGGAGCAAGCAAAGTAGCGAGTGAGCGCCGACGTGGGGGTCACGTCGGCGCTAGGGGGTTGTTCCGCTCGCAATCCCCTCCCGGCGTTCCAAATACGCCATGCAAGGGTGGCGGTCATCCTCTCAGCGAGTAGCGTGTGGGACACGCTATCCACCAAGGGGCTCACCTCGACAGAGCCTCCGACGGCGGACGCGGTCAACGGCGGCAACAGAATGGTGGCTGCGATCGTGTGCCGTTCGCAGCACTTTACAGAAGCGTGTGCTATACTGCGACCGCTCCCACCGTAATTCAACATAGGTGGTGACAGCTAGAGACGTCCGAGCTACGAGGCGGCTCACCGAGAGATAATGCGGACCGTAGATCTGGACTATCGACGACCGGAGACTTCTCGCACAAGACACAGGGTGCATGTAGAGCATCGAGCTAGGTGCATGTAGAGCATAGAGTTAGGTGCAAGTAGGGCACCGAGTTCAGGTGCAAGTAGCTTGTTGTAACAAGCTAGGAAAGCAGTAGGCTGAGGCCTAGGCTAGCCGGCCGGACTGTATAAATACTCTATACTCAGTTCATTCTAGTTAACCTGTGAAACCTGTATTTTCCAGCTCTGGTGTCTAGACTTCTCCAAATCTATCTTTCCGCTGCGATCGTGCTCTTCGCACATTAAAGCTTAACCTCCTGAGAGCACACACTCTCACAGAGTTGGTGGTCTGGCCTAAAGGCCATCCAATGGCAGTAGGAGACCGGTGGGACCTCATCGACAGCCAACGTCGCCCATCTCGTATTACCAACCGCAGGCGTCCTATGCTTGGAGCTGATCAACCTGCAGAGGCAACACGTGTCGACGCCACCAACCGACTGGAACGAGTTCTCGCGCGTGATGCTCGCATGATTTGGACAGTTGAACAAGATGTCTGATGCTTAGTACAAACTCCAACGTATTTGGCAGCAGTCTAGCATGCAAGAGTACACGTAGAGATTCCACAAGATCATCACTGGTGCAGACATTATCCCCAATGAGCTCTGACTCCATTACAACAACTACCTCAAACCAGACATCCGGCGAGCGATCGCCATCTACCGCATCCAAAACAACTTACCATGAATGATTTCAGTAGGAGAAAGGATCGACAGCGCCAATAACAATGCTTAGATCCAGGTTTCGTACGGCTGGCGACCTCCCAACCACAATCATCGTTGGAAGGGAATAAGTCAGTTGAGGGACTCCTTGACTCCAATGGAACTGATCGTAGTCAACTAGAGAGATTGCTGTGCATTTGCTACAACTGTGGAAAATTCGCACATATTGCTTGTGACTGCCGAAGCAAGCAGCGGGCCAAAAATCATGGGAAGTTGCATAAAAATGAACCAGGAAATGGCAAAGGGAAGGAGTGAAAGGTGCGACTCCTATCCGTGATGAGCGATCTGCTTCTAACGATTACCCATCTGAACGCCTTACAAAATCCTAGAGGGTTTATGAGATCGCATAATATGACAAGGGGTACGAGGAAGACCAACCAACGATTCTGCTAAAAGTCTAAACCTGGGATTGCAAGAGTCCAAGAATGGTACCGACAGTACTGGATGGAGGAGCAACTCACAATTTTGAAAGAAACGACATGGTTTGCAAACTAGGTTTGCAGACCGAACCAATGATGTGTGAAGAAAAAACCGTTGACATGAGATTGCAAATACGGAGACTCTGAGAACCACTACAACTTCAAGTGGGGGATCTGTGAGATGTAACGGTCTGGGGTTCACGTCCAATGAGTGACCACAAAATCATTCTCGGATGAGATTTCATGTACGGGCACAATCCGCAGGTTGATTCGAATACCGGCGACGTCTATGTGGAAATCAATGGTGCCAAGCAACAACTTCCGTGCGTGGGGCGGAAGATGACAGAGGAAGCAACAAAGGTGGAAGCACCAAAAGAAGCCTCAGTAACCTGTGCAGCCGATACCGCTCAACGTAGCCAAGTATTATATATGATGAGGAGCTTGTGCGTGGCTCGTACATTTCAGGCCAATGGAGGAAGGGGAAGCTGCAACAGTTGACTCATCGGCTTCATCAGCCTCATCGGCCTCATCGACGTCAACAAAGGTCGCGATGGCACCCGAAGAGTTCACACCACTCATCCAAGAGTATGCGGGCGTCTTCCTTAAAACTCGACCACCTCAACGCGACGTCGACCATCACATCGAGCTGAAACCGGGTAACTGACCTATAGTTCGAGGAGCCTATTGGATGAGCGATCACGAGCTAACTGAGTTGAAAAAGAAACTGGACGAGATGCTCGGCCAAAGGTTAATCCGCCCATCTACGTCACCATACGCCACACCAACGCTGTTCCTGGAAACAAAAAGTGGTGAAATTTGAATTTCCATGGACTACCATGCGTTGAACAACTCTACTGGCAATAATTCCTACCCTCTTCCTCGGGCCAACGAACATTTCGACCCACTCCAAGGTGCTAGAATTCTCACCAAAGTCGATCAACGTAGCGGTTGTCACCATATCAAAGTGGCAGGCATTGACATCGGGAAAATGGCATTCCAAACATTCTACGGGCGTTTTGAGATCACAGTCATGTCGTTCGGACTCACAAATGCTCCGGAAACGTGCATGGCAGCAATGAACTGCATTTTCTACCCACACATCGACTATTTTGCTGTGGTGTACCTCGACAACATTCTAGCGTACAGCCGCACCTCGGGGGAGCACATTGGATATATCCAAAAAGTTCTTGAAATTTTGAAAAAAGATACATCTTTTGGAAAACTCTCAAAGTGAGACTTTGAGAGTTCGCCGTTCGATCGAGTTTTTGGGTTGCGTCATCAACAGTAGACAGATCACCATGGATCTGAAAACGTTGCCAGCAGGCGCGGATTGGCCGACACTGACGAATGTTTGAGCATTCAGATTTTCCTTGGCTTCTGCAATTTCTACCGGCACTTGAAAACAAAATGAGTGGTGGTGGAGAGACAGTGAAGAAGTGTTTATCGATTTGCGGCACGCTTTGGCCTCAGGGCCAACCCTATGATTAGCTGATCCAACGATGGACAACATCATGGCTACGGATGCCTCAAATTGAGTCATCAACGCGGTCCTCCTGCACGATCATGGCAACGGAGAGCAACCGGTCGCATACATGTCACAAAAACTGTGAGGACCAGAGCTCAACTACGCCGTACACGAGGAGGAGATGTTGGCAGTCATGTATGCATTGAAGGCATGGCGATGCTATCTTGAATGCCGCCAATGCAACGGACATATCAACCACCATGCACTGAAATATTTGAAGACGTAGCCGAACCTCAGTTGATGTCCAACCTAGTGGATGGAGTTCCTCGAATTGAATTTCGACTACGATGTTGAGTGCCGGCAAGGAAAAACCAACCCAGTAGACACGTTGAGCCGCTTGCTAGATACGATGGTTGCGGTAGCAAAACTGCAAGTGCAGTGACATTCGTAACTTCAGTAGTTGTTCCCACGACGCTACGACCAGTATGGAGGATACGACATGGCAAAATTATGGTACGAATCACCCTATTGAAAGCAATGATTGAGTCGCCAGGTGGTCCTTCCCCTGAATGATGAACTCCGCTGCATGCTGTTCGAAGAATGCCAAAACACTGGTCCAGGGGGAAATCTTGGAGAAGACAAGACGGTGGAGAAGTTGAAGAAACACGAATTGTGGGACAAGATGCAATCCGACATGGGAAGCTTTTGCAAATCATGCGACACGTGTCAGTGCCAAAAATCCCATTATATGAGGCCACCTGGACTCCCACAGCTGCTCCCCATTCAGACAAAACCGTGGACCAACATCTCCATGGACTTTGTCACGACATTACCAATCACACCCGAGGGATATGATGCAATCTCCGTGGCTGTCGAAAGGTTTTCCAAAATGTGTCTCTTTATTCTGACGATGAGCACCATCACCGCCAAAGGAACAACGTAGCTATTTCTAAACAACATTGTACGGCAACACAACCTGGCAAGAACCATCACAAGCGACAGAGACGGTCCATTTACCAACCGTTTCTTGCTCAAACTGATGACTTGCTACGGCAGTCGAATCAAACTTTCAACTACGTTCCAACCTCAAACCAACGGCCAAACTAAGCAGACCAGTCAAACGCTCGATCAACTTCTCCAAACACTATACGAATCTCACGGGACAGATTGGGCACAAAAATCCCATTGGCCGAAATCGCATACAATTCGACAATCTCCACCGCAACAGGTAAAACTGTGTTCCAAGTGGTGTATGGAAAAATTCCCACCACATCAGCCGGACTACACAGCTTGAGCAACATTCCCACCGTTGATGTTCAACACCACGACTTTGCCACCATCTGGGAAGAAACTTGGCAAACACTCACGAAGACACAAGTGACGATGAAATGAACAGCCGACTGAAATTGCCATGATGATGTGTTCGTCGCAGGCGACAAAGTTTTCTTCGGTTTGGCGAACATCAAACTTCGCGGAGCTGAGTGTTCGAAGCTCAAACCCTAATGGTTGGGCTCGTTTGAGATTAAGAGCATGCAAACCCCCGTTGTCGCATGACTCAAACTCCCCGACACACTGCAAGATCACTCGGTATTCCATATCAGCAGACTTAAGCACTACTGAGACCTTGGAGAGAACTTCCTCGGCAGGGATGTGCCTACCCCTCCACTTGTACAAGGGGACAAGGACAGAGAGTACGTCATCAAGGACATCCTTGGTCATTGACGACGTGGCAGAACTACAAAAAATCTTGTCAAGTGGCATGGCTACGACGGCACGCATAACGGTTGGGAACCCAACGACAACCTTCACGACGACGGTCATCTGATCGACGGATACTACCATCGTCACCAGGCCTCATCTGTACCCGCGTCGAGAATTCGCGGATAAAAGTGGGAGAAGTGTTACGTACTAGACGTACACGATTCCCTAACCTTACCGAGTGGGCTTTTCTTTCATTACACAAATAGCCCACCACGCGTTGAGACCCCAATTTTCACTCTGATGATCAAGGGAAGTTGGGCCAACTGCCCTCACCCTCCATCAAACCTTCTTACACTTTCTCAAAACTTTGACCAATTTCGAGAATCAACAACAAAAGTGTGACGACATTTTGGTGGACTTTCCGACGCATAAAGATGTATCGAGATTTATAAAGATGCATCTATTATCTTCGCCGTTGACCTTTGAAGCCCCCTGATTCCTCAGCGGAGCTTCTCGATCCGACCACTCATGACGCGACCCCGCACGTGTTGCTTGATGATTGACTGAACGGCCCAAACTATGCCTCATTTGTAACTCGACACTCATATGTATGTAATGAATCATTGTGACACTTGTTATCGAAGTACACTTACCGCTAACTATAAACTGCTCAAGTGTCCCAAATTCCCGAAATTCGTTCTTCCTCGCAACTTGTACCTGATCGCCATTTATGCTTCGTTCGTCATAACACCTGAAAGGGATATTACACTAACGTTTTCAATGTGCCGTAACATGTTTTCTATGCTCGGAGGTGCGGACATGAATCGCACCCAAGCAAGGGGAAGGTGTTGGCGGACATTGTCGAACATTCCTTAGCTTATTGGAGGTTGATTTTCGAGTGCATATTGACGAGTGTTGTCATCGTTTAGATGTCGGACTTGGAGCTCAAGGAGAAGTAGGAACCGTTCGTTAGACGCGTGGCCGAAAGGTGTACCATCGTCGTTCAAGAGGAAGCGGTTGTATGTGAGATACTCTTGTGTGATGTTTGGTTTTGTGAGGTTGAGCCACTTTAAACTTGGGGAGGTAGTTAGGAAGGGCCGAAAGTGTTCCTTCCTCCCAGAGTGCTTAGGTGTGGGTTTTTCATGCATAGAATAAACGGGTGTGTAGCGAACGGACGGGAAGCTTGGCCCACTGGGCCAAAACTGCGATAGTTGAGGGTCTCCGACCCTCAATTCATCCCATCCGCCGCCCACAAGCCTGGACCAGTTCAAGCCACGCGGCACAGTGGCGCCACATTCCTCCCACATAGGAATGAACCCGCTCTCGGTATCCACGATGTGTAATGAACCTTGGCGCTCTGATACCAAGTGTAACAAACGTATGGGATCCTTTACCCTCTGGGCCAAAACTGCAGTAGTTGAGGGTTTATGACCCTCATGTGATCCCATCGGCCGACCATAGGCCTGGACCAGTTTAAGTTGTGTGGCACACTGGCGCTATAGGGTGGGAGAGAAATAAGTGCCCATACTGCGGTCACCAATAGAAAAAATTGACCATATAATCCTAGTTTTTGCTCTGTCCTAATGGGATGTGTCGGATCTCAACAGATTACAAAGTTTGTACCTACCTGATTCCTAGCCTATCGGATGCTCAACCTTGACAGCGGTGGTGACAGAAGTAAGCCGACCTGAACGGCTGAATCATTGTCTTTCCGCCCAGGCAATTCTGGCCGTCATTTTTTCAAGAAATTTTTGCCCTGCTTGTTTGTGATATACTGACGCGCTAGCCTTCGCACATTCACGACGGTTTGAACGCAAGTCCTGTTCTGTTCTTGGTAGTTAGTTGGGTTCATTAGGAATGAGTCTGATTCAAAAATATACAATGATATCATATTTTTCCATACACACTGCCCTTAAAAAACTCGTCGTTTAGCCGGCGTACCAGGTAGGTCTCTCACGTCAGGTCGGAGTGTGGCCCTTACAAGATTTGCCGGCGGAGTGCCATGTGTTATTGTTGACCGAGACATGTCTTTAAACATTTTCTCCGGAGCAGTCACTCGCCTTTTACACCTGCCCTCATCGTCGCAAGTTACCGTAGTGATTTCCATATTTGCTCATTTTTCAGGACCTAATTATGTGATTTCCATATTTTCCCAATTTTGTCCCTTTTTTCTTTTCACAAGTGATTCTCCCATCATGTGTCCCTTTATCTCCTTGTTTTTCATAGTCTCCCAACAATCACAAACGTGTTTTCAAACATAGGCAAACGTCCCTTTGATAGGCTATATATTCCAAAATCATATCAAGAATAAAAGAAAACACACTTTGATTGATTGTTGTGCTAACTGATGAGCTCCTCTGAATTCCTGTGTCAAGAAAACTTGACAATTCACAAAGGATGGAAGCTGTGTAGGAAATCTCCGTGGGGATATATTCAAAGAGATTCTCCCATGGAGGTAGGCAAATGGAAAACAAGGCTTCAATGTTGTACACAAAGTGCACGACGGGCTACATAGTAACCAAGCCATTCCGTGTACATAAGTTTTTGCCAATGTGTGTCAATGGCATGCAACTATTTCTATATCCATAAGTGTATCAATATCCATATCCATGTCCATATCCATATCCATATCCATATCCATATCCATATCCATATCCATATCCATATCCATACCCATATCATATCCAAATCCACATCCACATCCACATCCACATGCACATCCACATCCACATCCACATCCACATCCACATCCACATCCACATCCACATCCACATCCATATCCATATCCATATCCATATCCACATCCACATCCACATCCACATCCACATCCACATCCACATCCATATCTATATCCATATCCATGTCCATACCCATATCCATATCCATATCCATATCCATATCCATATCCATATCCATATCCATATCCATATCCATATCCATATCCATGTCCTATCCTTATCCATATCCATATCCATATACATATCCATATCCATATCCAAATCCATATCCATATCCATATCCATATCCATATCCATATCCATATCCATATCCATATCCATATCCATATCCATATCCACATCCATGTCCATGTCCATATCAATATCCATTTACACATCCATTTCATTCACCATAACCATTCCCATGTCCATATCCTTATCCATATCAATATCCATATCCATATCCATATCCATATCCACATCCATGTCCATGTCCATATCAATATCCATTTACACATCCATTTCATTCACCATAACCATTCCCATGTCCATATCCTTATCCATATCAATATCCATATCCATATCCATATCCATATCCATATCCATATCCATATCGATATCCATATCCATATCCATATCCATATGCATATCCACATCCATATCCATAGCCAAATCCATATCCATATCCATATCCATATCCATATCCATATCTATATCCATATCCATATCCATATCCATATCCACATCCACATCCACATCCACATCCACATCCACATCCACATCCATATCCATATCCATATCCATGTCCATATCCATATCCATATCCATATCCACATCCATATCCATATCCATACCCATATCCATATCCATATTCATATCCATATCCATATCCATGTACATATCCATATTCATAGCCTTATCCATATCCATTTCCATATCCATATCCACATCCATATCCATATCCATATCCATATCCATATCCATGTCCAT
>SZWC01008757.1:25666-48994 GCA_023375785.1 Penium margaritaceum
AGGGGGGGGGGGGGGGGGGGGGGGGGGGGGGGATTTCAAGGTTCTATGGCAGGCGGATTAATATCTTGGAAAAAACAAAATGGTGGCCAATGATCTCATGTTCGGTGCAACATGGACACTTGAGTTACGACGGAGAAGGCAGGGAGTGAACTTCATGGATGGATTTTTAGATGACGCGTAACGTGATGGTGTTAGGCCTAATGAAAAATATATTTTTACGGGCTTAGGTCTGTCAAAGGTCCATTTTGGAGAAGGTTTTCTTCCCACTTGGGTTTACACATGGCAAGTGGTTTCTCTTCACAAAGTAAACTCTTTGAATGTCACTGAGGTTTAGGTGGCAATAGCTCATTATCTAAATGTGAATTAATTCTAAGTGTGGTGTGCCTAATGATGTAAGATTCTCCTCAAATGTTGGTGTGCTTTCTGTTATGGAGAGGAGATGGGCGCCAAGTGTGGCAAACCAGTTATCTGGTGGTTGTTTGCATTTGGATAGGTTGAACCAAGGTTATGGAAACTCGCATATGCATTTTGTGCATGTTGACCAGGAGCCCAAGGCAATCATTCAGTGTCAATTATGGTGTGAACTTGTGGATGTCAGCAACAAGTATCTAGTTCATCATAAAGACGACCTAAGAGAAGACCCATTGTTGTCGTACTTCCTCTCGCATTGCTAACGTGTCGTGGGTGGCTGAATTTCCAAGGGCTTCTCTAAGCACGTGGAGGTGGAAATTTTGTCTACCATGTGCTTCAATAATGGGTCATGTCTCTAGCTCCTGCACGTGCGTCATCGTCGGAGTTTGAAGAATAGCGCCCGGACCTCGCTCGAGGAGTTTTCCTTTCCACGTCACTCTAGGGGCAATCTTCATCAACGACTCGTGCAGGGAGACTCATAGACTCGAATGTTCTGAGTTTCCAAAGGCCCATTTCCAATTTTACCTCGCACCCTCGTTCTGGGTCCGAAACACGAGGGGTGTTACCCCGAACCCGTGAGTTCACACCTGTTTTCCCGGGTTCGAAACTTGTAGTTTGACCTAAATGAAATCGAGTTTCATTTTTTACGTGTCAGCGCAAAATCTTCACGTGCGAGGCATGATCGGCGATTTCGCGCCAACATCTCTTGTGCACCCCTTGCTCTTGCTCTCGCTCTATCCCTCGTCCTCGCTCGCTCTCATTGGCAAGGAGGGCAAACGAGGGCAAGGACACGAGGCCACGAACCTCGCCCTCGAGGCCCTCGTGGCCTCTTGGCCGCCGATCGAGCCACTAGCTCGATCACTGGCTGGTGGCTTGCCAGTGGGTGGCCGATCGGTCATCTGACCAGCCGCTGGCCACCCAGCCGGCCGGTGGCCAACACGTGGCTGGCCACAGGCCAGCCTTAGCATTAGCGAGGGGTGGTTGCCCACCGCCCCCTCGCTATTGCAAGGTTGAAGGGACCAGCCCGCCCTCCCGCTACATTCCTCCTCAGTTATAATGAATCATCCCGGTTCATGACCAACAAGTGGGAGTGCGCGATAGAGTGTCGTCAACATTGTGAAAGAAAACTGATAGCTTCAATCACTAGCTAAACATGCATGGCACTTGGACCTAAGCTGCACGTTGTCGGTCAGCACGGCTAGCGGCCTCCCCCCTTCAGGCTGGAGGGTCAGCGCGACAACCATGTTGGGCGACCCCAACCTCCCATGGTTGCTATCCATGAATGCGCTAAGGGAATATTCACATTATCCGCGTTGAGGGGGTACCTCCTGCCACGCATTGACCTGTGTGAGCTAGAAGCTCGCTCCAGTACTCTTTGACCACCCCTGTGGGCAACTAAGCTTCGTGCTCCCATGAGTTATGTCCAGGTCCACAATCGGCCCAATGAACGAGGTGATCCTTGATAACTCGCGACCAGAGTGCACGCTCTCGGTGTTGGAGGAGGCAAAGAACCTTATACTAGCTATCGGCATCAAGGATTGCTGGTGGTGGCTGATGAGTTCTCTCTGCCGTGTATGGAGCAAGTAGGCTCACATGAAACATGTCATGTATCTTCACACTCGGCAGAAGCAACGATCGGTTTGCTAGTGGTCCGATGCGTGTAACGATGGGAAACGTCTCAATCCACTTTGGTAAAAGTTTTCGTGCCTCTGGCTACTTATGCCAAAGATTTTTAGTGCAAAGCAACACTTTGTCAACCATGTCAAATGAGAACTTACGATGAATTTTGTCGGCATGTGCCTATTGTCATTGTCGGGTAGCTTGAAGGCGACCCTTTGCCTCCTGTAAAAAGAATTCTATGTATTCGGCAATGGCTTGAGCAGAAGGAACCTATCCTCTTGTACTCCCATCTTTCACCAATGAAAAGGGTACCGCTGGATGCTGACCACTGTTCAACAGAAATGGTGTGAATTGTGTAAACTTGTTCACCGAGTTATTCATCGCAAACTCTGTCAGTGCTAGAAATCCGTCCCAGTCATTCATGATAGGGTCCACGTATTTACGGAGTATCTGCTCCAGAGTATGATTCGTGCGCTCTGTTTCAGGGTAAAATGTTATCAACATTTCCGGCTCGTTGCTTGTGCATCTTTTGCCAGAACTTTGCGACTAGCAATTCTTCTATCTTCGTGGGAGATAATGCGCAACAGGAAGCCGTGGTACTTTACGACACCCTCTGAAAACCAACGAGTGGTCTCCTCTTTGTTTGCATGAGTGGTTATAGGAATTAAGCATGTCATCTTTGTTAGAAGTCCCACAACCATTAGTATTGCATCATGGCCACGTGCCGTGCCTTGAAGACCAGTAATGAAGTCCATGCTAACGCACTCCCATGGAGTCCTAGGGATGGGAAGCTACTTGAGGAGACCAACAATCTTTTTTTTACTAGCATTGTTCCAAAGACATGGGTGCCATGTCATGCAATATTGACAAACATCTACACTCCATCTTCGTCACCAACAGTGGTCAAAGAGTGCATGTTCGGTCTTTTGTGGTCCCACATGACCTGCGACTGGCGGGTCGTAGAACTAGGAGATAATCTTTGCTTAAAGGTATCCCAAGTCTCGCACAACAACTTGTTCTCTGTATGAAGAGATTCCTGTGGTCTTCACCAATCCTTACTTGTTTAGATTATGAGAGTCTTGAAACCAAGAATCCACACAGTATCCCATCCGGATCTTGTTTACAAAACCGTTGTAGTGGGTAATCTCTCAAGGTGGTTTCCGCAAAGGTATAAGGCGATCTGGTATTTGTACTATTACTGTTGAAATGGCCATAAAACACTCACCGACCTCGGTGGTTGCTTGAATTTCTATAGGATGTTGGCTTAGTGGATCGGCCACGTTGATGCATCCTGGCCAATGCTCCTATTTGAATGAAAATTGGCATAGGTATTCGCTCCAACACGCCTGTCGTTTTCACAGATTCAGTTACATTTTGAAAAACACCAATGGGTTGTGGTCATTTATGACCGTCACACCCCCTTCAGCACCTTTGAGGTAGAAAAACCACATATTGAAACCATGTATCACCGCGAGGAGCTCTTGATCCCCAGTCGTGTACCGCGTTTTCACGGGAATGAGCTTCTAGCTTTCATACGCAACTAGGTGACTATGAGGACTACTCCAAGTCCTACTATTGAAGCATCACATCGCACCTCACACGGTTGTGATAGATCCAGAAGAGCTAAGAAGTGCATTATGAATCAAAGTTCTTTGACTTCGAGAAAGGTGTTCTCGTAATCAGATGTCCAATCTCAATGCACGTCTTTTCGCGTGAGCCTGGTTAACGACGTAACCAGGGTCGAATACCCTTGCATAAACCATCTGAAGTAGTCTGCAAGGCCAAGAAAAGACTGAATGTGCCCAACGTTTTCTCGGTGTGGACAATCCACCACGGCTTGGACCTTTCGCGGGTCGACTCGAATGTCGTCCTTACTGACGATGTGTCCAAGGTATTCGAGCTCATATTGTGCAAACTTGCACTTGCTCAATTTCACATGAAATTTCTGTTCCCGAAGGATTAGAAGAATTTTGTGTAGATGTTATGTGTGCTCTTCCATTGACTTGGAGAAAAGTAGGATGTCCTCCAGGTAAACAAAGACAAACTGACTGAGTTGCTCGGCGAACGCTCATTTTTGTTTCTCCCTAGAAGGTTGTCGAGGAGTTTGTTAGCCCAAAGCATAACATCAAGAACTGATAGTGTCCCATGTGCATTCAAAACACAGTTGTGTACACATCATCTTCCGTGATGCGGATTTGATGGTACCCTTGAGACAGGACAAAATCCTTTTGCCCCTTGGAATTGGTCAAAGAAGTCCGTAATCCATGGGCAAAGAAATGGATTTTTCAGCGTTGGCTTGTTCAACACCTTGCACTCTTTCATTTGGCGTTTGGCATCTGGCCTTTCTACTAAACTAAGGTGGTGCATGGGTCTGAACGGAGGAATCGTCTCTGGTTGCAGCGGGATCGTGTGGCCAATGAATCGTTCTGGTAGAAGCCCAACCGGTGGGTCATGGAATGCATATGAGAGCTCTGTCAATAGAGATTTGATCTCCTATGGCATGTCCTCTTTCATGTTGTCTTTCACTTTTTGTAGCTGAGTCAAGAAGTATCGACAACCTTGTCGAATACGTCTCTTGACTTGCATCGCATAGAAGCTCCCATGGACCTTAAATCGGGTCGGTGACAATTCCGTATTCAAAGTTAGTGTAAAGCGACGCTGCCCCTTTCGGTGGGTCAAACACTTTGATTTAAAGCACATTAGAGGCTTGTCTTCAAGGAGCCTAGGATCGCCTAGTACCACGTCGAACGGGTCAATAAGGTTGAGTACCTTCAACGTGACACTCTGTGTGTACCCTTGAATGTAAAGTTTGTTCTACAGGTACCGATCGCTAGTACCGTACGGTTGTTACTGATGACAATTGCGCCATTCGACGGATCTTACTTCAAGTCATCCCGTCGAGTAAATCCAGGGCTAACAAAAGAGTCACCTCCTTCAACATCAACTAGTACGTTCACAAGAGCACCGGCTAGGTGTCCTTTGAACTGCATCGTCATGTTACCTCCACTATTCCGAGTGAATTGGCCTGACAACGACAAGTCGAGTTTGTGATTAATACGGAATCAATATGGCGGGAAGTACAACTTCTGTGGTTCATCCACTCGAGTCCACATCTTGTGGGTGCGTGTTAATTCGGCTAGCACCTTCTAGTCCTTGAATTTGACCGGGTCAAAATCGTCGACCAAAGGTATCGTAAACATAACTCAACTCACCGATTTGAGAGTATTTGCTTCATTCACTGCATTACACAACTCTAGTAAGTGGTTGGTGTCACCACCACTAAGCATGTTTGATCACACATCACGTCCGAAGAAACAAGGTTTAGTGGGCAGCGGCATTCAACAAGTGTGGAATGAGGTTCAACAAGAGGAGAGAAAACAATGCAGACGTTTGAACTTGTCCAAAACTCAAATTGTTTAACATCCTCATCTGAAAATGTAAACCCACACTAATGATCCAGTTTTACCCCTGAGAGGTTCTCACTAACGTCACTCAGGGGTGGAGAAAACCCGCACCACGGCCTTGTCCGTTTCCACGGCCGGGACCATTGCCGCGACCACAGCCATCTCCACGGCCCTGTCCGCGGCTTTCTTCTGCATCATCTCCATGAGGTTCTGTTGCTACGGCTTACGTCGCGACCTCTTGTCCGCCACCAATAGCCTCAGGGCACTAGGCTCTAAAGTAGCCAGGCTACGTGCAGTTGTGGCAAAGTCTATCGCGTTAGGCAATGTTGTGACGCTCACGTGCCGCTTGCAGCTCGTCATTGTCGCGATGGCGCTTGTGGTTTTGGGTCTTGTGCCCACCATTCTTCTTGACTAGGGGGCTTGGAGGCTGCTTGCCCTTGGCCCCATCCCATTGTCCAGCTGTCCCTCCAGCCCCCGACATGTCCATGCACAAGTTACGGCCTTGTTGTGCACGTGCGTTCGGCCGTACATCCGAGTAGTGCTTCAGGTTTGCTGAATACACTTCACTCATGTAGTCACACAACACCCTCTAGCTTGTCCAAGCCTGACCCATTGCCATTGTGGTGGTCTTTTCCTTTAGCTTCTTGCAGGCAGGATCCTCGCGCAAGTACTCAAGTAGGAAGCACTCTGGGTATTTGAAGCTCTCTGTCCCATCACCCTCGGTGAAGCTTTTGGCTTCCTCTACGAGTGCGATGAACCCGCTCAAGTAAACCTCAAGCGAGCTACCCTGTTGCTTTAAGTCATTGATCTTTTAAAAAGATACGTTGTGCCTCCTCACGCATGGCGCACTTCTTATGCATGATGGCACAAATGACCTCCCAAGCCATGGGCTACCACTAGAGGTGTGGCTACTATGCACCCCACTCCTTAACCACATACTTGAAGGTCTTGTCTTCAATCTACCATACTTTGTGGCGCATTCGTTCATTTTTTGGTTGTGTTTTTAGTATCTTTTACATTCATCCAAAATGAGGTACATTTGATTTGTTATTGGGATCCTCTAAGTGCACTGTCTTGGAATACCGGGGTTCTCGCATTCACCCACTGTGTGACCTTCGGTGCGGAAAATGCTGCACCACGGTCATTCGAAACTTCGGTTGTTCAAACTGAAGCCTTTGACCGACAATGCCGACAGTCCCGGTCAACCGTCGACTGAATGGGCGTGACATCGCTCCTCATGCGCGCGATCTGTCACCAAAGCGCCACTTTGCGTAGATGTCTTGGCGTTGGTACAACGTGTTGTGCCGAAGTACAAGTGATGCCTACGCCTCGCTACCACCATTCAGTGTCCACCACTACAGCCACCATGAGGTCCTTGTTAGACTTCAACCTGAAGCCTCTCTCCCGTGAGGAGGCTGCCACCCATCGCGACCGGCAATTCAACCTACACAAAGTCCTCCATCCCAAGCCTTGCAAGATCTGGAAGAAGCGTCCTGTTGGACGCCCTCCTACGAATCCTGAACAGCTATTGCTCGCACCCGTCGAAGCCATCAAAACGCCATTGACTGTCGCGACAATTGTAAAAAGCCGCCTTCCTCCCACAACGACAGAGCCAGCAGCTTCCACGGACTCTCCCTTGTCAGACAAGACCGCCGCCGACGCACCCCCGCACACCCAACAAGGCGCCTATGTCAACTGGTTGGGAGATGGGCATCTCCTGCGCATCCACGGCGCGATGGTGGCCGGCGGAAATGCCTAGCAGGCTTGCAAGCTGCTGCGCAATCTCTACCTTGAACCTGGTGGCCGCTGAGTCTACGATCAGCTTAACCCCTCCACACTCCATGGGTGGTATGAGAAGAACAACACAACCGTGGAGTGCAAATTTAGGTCCTTCTTGACCCACGTCGTCGAAATCAAGGTTCAAGGACCCAGCTTTTGTTGGACACATGGACAGAGTGGCCGCCCGGGTTTCCTTGACCGCCACCCGACCTTTGCCGACATCATCATTGCCAACATCACGAAGATGAGATCCGCCGGCACCATCATCAACTCATCCACTCTCCGTGGGGTTTTGCATGCCCTTACACGCGAGCACCACCCGGATGAGCTTCCAACGAACGGCGGCTCCATGACGTTCTCTCATTCATGGACCCGTGACTTTTTCCATAACCGCATGAAATGGCCTTACCGCTGCGGCACCACGGTGGCACAAAAGCTGCCGGCCAACTGGGAGGAGCAAGTGCTTACAATGCATAAGAGCGTCGCTGCACTAATGGCGTTGAACAAGATTGAACCGGACTTCGTGGTCAATGGAGACCACACCAGCATCTCCCTTGTACCCACGAGTAAGTTCACTCATCCTCATGCCTTTGTCAATACTACTCTACTCCTCATGCAAACCCTAACCATTGACGCAAACTGTAACTGCAGGTGATCGGACGTTTGCTCCCACCGGCTGCAAGGAGGTTGCCATACAAGCGTTGGATGACGAGCGCCAAATCACGACGCTTGTGACATCCACAATGGCGGGTGAGCTCCTCCCACTCCAGCTCATCTACGCAAGAAAGACACAGAGATGTCATCCGGACAACGTCGACTCCTGCATCGTCCGCAAAGATTGCGACTTCCACATCACACACACGGACAACCACTGGACGAACTCGCGGACTACACGCGATTGGCTCACACACGTCATCTACCCGTGGTACAAACGGCAATGTGCATTGAAGAACAAGGAGATCGGCAAGCAGAAGGTCATCCTCCTCCTGGACGCGTGGCGGCCCCACACTTCCCCTGAGCTCCGCGACTTCATCAGGCTAAACTACGGCCACATCCGACTTCTCTTCATCCCGGCCGGCTGCACGTCAAAAGCACAGCCAGCGGATGTCGGCTTGCAACGCCCCCTTAAGGCAGCAATCGAGTCGCAGTACAACGAATGGCATGCTAATGAAGTGCGGATCAGTCTAGAAGTAGGGCGACATGGCAAGGTGGATTTGGGTATGGGTCGGATGTAAAATCTTGGACTGTCGTGGGCATTGTCGACCTGGCGCAAGCTGCGATGCAAGAGTGAGCTTGTGAAGCATGCCTGGATGGCTTGCAACTTTGCACGCTACGAGGAAGTAACCTTCCGCGAAGCTACCACCGAAGAGGCGGTTGCGGAAGACAGCACGTTGTTCGCTAGCCAGGTGGTGCCAGAGCCCGAAGACGACATCGCTCCTGTTGGCTCTTAGGCTGTTGTTTTCCTTGGGGGGGGGGAGGGGACCAAGACCCTTGAAGTTGTGCTTGAGACAATCATCCGTCGTTTTAAAGTTTCCATGTCTATGGTTGAATTGTACCCAATGTTGGTGCTGTTCTCTATTTTCAAACCCAGTTGAATGGAAAATAGTTTTGCAATCTTTTGTGAACAAAATGCAGCGTATCCTGAATTTATTTAGGGAGAGTTTGCCCAAACCACACATAGTTTTTAAAGGCACACATGGGCAAACAACAAGATTTAGTTTGAACGAATGTAGGTTACAGTATGGTACCTCGTGGCAAGGTCAATCCACGGACTGAGTGGAACCTTGTAGGCACGTAGAATGTGCTCCATGCGATTCAACTGATTGGTCAGTTTCATGCCCTTTCGGAAGATCTCTACAGTGTGGAGGAAGGACGTGTTCATGACCGGCCCCGAGGTAATCGAGATAGGCAAGTCTTCATTGCCACTAGCGATGGAATCAACACCTACAACCCGTTATGCTTGTTGTTGCATCTGCATCTGGATCACGCTCTGTAATGCCTTGTTGAGGTCATTGCATCAATGGGCTACCTCTTAAGCGGCCATGCACTGTAACTAACGATCACGGTCGAGGTTCGTGATGCTCTGCTCGACATTGGCCAATAGGTTGGCGAACGTGAACTTCAACTCTGATGTCGTCACAGTGTCGGCGATAGCCTCAAGGGCCTTGCGTTGTCCGTGCACCTTTACCCACTACCCTAGAGTATGGTTCGCGTACACACCTCCGAGGATTCCCAACTTTCGGAGAAGGCTATCGTCAGCAACGATGCTTTCTTGGGCATTGGTTTGCTCCATTGCACCCATATCGTAGGAAGGGGGGTGTGTCCCCATTCCTTTAGGTGGTGCTTCACTCCTATCGTCGGTGGTGATTTTGAGTCTTGAATTGGTAGCCAACTCAACAAGCTTCCGGCAGTGATCGCAAGCTGCCTTCACAACGACGTTTCCCCGCTCCTTCTTGCGACAACTTCACACATGGTTTCTTTCTACGCCTTTGCTGTTGTTGACATCCTAGTTAGTGTCGGTAGCTTCATGCAATCCGACAAGCATCTTGTCCTTCTCAAGCAATCGGCTCGAGTTTGCTGCACGATGATGGTGATGATCGAGATCCTCGTCGCCTGCACCATCATCGTCATCGTGTTTCTTGTCGGGTTCCACATCCAAATGGTCCTCCTCGAGCGCATCCTCCGTTGCGTGGGGCTCACCCACGTGAACGTTGACGTGCTCGTCGAGCACTTTCTCGGCTTCCTTATGCTTCTTGGTGTTTCTGAGTGTAGTGAGGGTTACCTTTGGCGGCACGGTTGCCTTTTGGTTTGGCATCCGTGCTGGCGACGGGGGCTCCTAAAATTTGGAGTCCGCCGAGGGAATGTGGTGAGGCAGTCATCATCTTGCCCTCGTTGGTCTTGGACGGTCTGCCACTTGCCATTCCGTCACTGGTGTAACTAGCACACGAAGACCGTTGTGAGGGTCACCCTACAACCTCAGGGAGGTGTCACCTCCCAAAGTCACATTGTTCTCACGATCAGTGAGGCAATTGTATAATTCACTTCTATCATTCTAGGCTACCATGATTGGTACAATCACATAGTAGAAAACAGTTTTTTTCTACCACGTGATTGTGCTGATCGTGGTAGTATAGAAAACATAAATGTATTATTTTTCTACACCACCAAAATCTCCACAATCACGTGGATTCTATGCAAAACCCTAAGTCGTGACTCATGGCACTAGGCAAGCTAAAAGGCTTAGAAAAGCAAAGCAAGGACAAAACTAAGAAGCTACAAGAATCTGAGCACCGCTCAAAAAGGTGAGGAGAGGGGGTCAACTCTAACTAAGATTTTGTAACCCCACATGCTCCCTCCTTAGAAATCGTGTCTTCTTCTTTGACTTTTTGTCTTCTGGTCTTGTTTGGCCTCTTCTTTCATTCTCCTAGTGTGCCTTCCGCCTCCTTGGAGTCACCCTCCTTGTGCTCCCTGGCAATGTGGCAACCTCCAAACATTCTCTCAGTAGCGCCTTCTTCTTTTTACTTTTTCAACTTAGGCCATGAGATTCCCCTGGTATTGGGCAAGGACACTGCCCCAAATTTTGGTCAAAGAGGAGGAGGGGGAGCCTTCAGAAGTTGAGAAAAGTTGGTGGTTTGGGGCTGGGCACTCCTTACCCCGTCCCACAAAAGCTTTACTAGTCCACTTGACGTAAGAGGAAGTCCCAAAGAATAAGGGTGGTGAAGAAGAACTCGTCAAGAGATTTCTAACGCACTTTACGGCACTTGAAATGGATAAGTTTATACGACATACCACCCATGGCATTTTTGCTACTTCTGTAGCTGCATACGAAATTTTACAACTGGCATAGCCACTAGAACCGTCGCACAGTTAGTCGCGAGGGTCGTTTGGCTCTAAGAACCACTGTAACATGTCGTGTCTCTAGCTCCTGCAATTAGGTCATCGTCAGAGTTCGCAGAATGGCGGCGAGAGCTCGCTCGAGGGATTTTCCCCTCCACATTTCTCTGGGGGCAATCATCATCGATTTCGAGTCTCCGGAGGCCCATCTCCATTTTCACCTCATTCCCTCGTTCTGGGTCCAAAAAAAAGGGGGTATTATCTTAATCTCCTGGGTTCACGCGAGTTTTTCCAGTTTCAAAACTCGTTTTTTGACCTAAACAAACTCGAGCTTCATTTTTTACGCGTAAGCTTAAAATAATCATGTGTGAGGCACGATCGGTGATTTCACGTCGACATCTCTCGTGTGCCTCTCGCTCTCGCTCTCACTCTATCCCTCGCCCTCGCTCGTTCTTGCTGGCGAGGGGGGTGAACAAGGGCAAGTGCACGAGGCCATGAGTCTCGCCCTCGAGGCCCTCATGGCCTCTCGGACGCCGATCGAGCCACCAGCTTGATCGGCGGCTGGTGACCTAGCCGGCCGGCAGTCAGCCGGCCAGCCCTTGCATTACCGAGGGGTGGTTGTGAATCACCCCCTCACTACTACGAGGTGGGAAGGCCGAACATTTTGTGCTTTGGGCATGAATGAAGTGTTAGCCATTAAACAGCAAACCCTTGATCAGTTTGTGGGCACACCACACTTTTGTGGCTAAATCGGTGGGTTAACTTATAATCTTGGCAAGGCCTTTGTGGGGCAATGGGAATCAAATGAGGACACTATTGAATAAGGAAGAGAGAGGGTTGCCATTAAGACCCGAGATTAGGGGTCATGCAGGCATTGACAACGACACGTTTCACTCTAAGTGGGCTCATACTCTGTTCTGCAATAGAATGGCTACCTTCTTTTTTTCACAATCGGATCCCATGTTGTTTGAGCCACTTGTATACAGAGAAGCATGATGCCTTGGATGCAAACTGGATAGTGTATGCTTGGGTAGCGTAGTTTGGCCAAGATGCAGGCAAGTTAATGATACAATGTTTATTTTGCTCCCTTTGATACCAATATTGTTGCCAAATGTTTTAGGGCTGAGTTTACTTCACAGATCGGGCACACAAGGAGGGTCGTGTCGTCAGTATAGCCTGAAAATCATGGACAGCAAAAAGGCAAGGATGAGGCTCAATGGAACTGTGGATTGAGGTAGGAGGATGTGTGTTCCATGACACAAATGAAGATAAGGGGTGCAATAGGGCATCCTTACAATATTTTATGGTTTGGATTATTGCAAGAGGATAATTATCCATTGATAAGTAAATGTGTGGTGTCATTGTAGAGTAAAATTTGGAACTACTTCATGAAACTTGAGATAAGATACCCAAGACTACACATATAGAGTATATTGTGAATGATCTTTGTACCATGTCATAAGATTTTTTAAGAACTAATAGGAATAACATCATGGATTTTAGGAATTTTGTTTTTCTAATATTACGGTCTTTTAATACAATCATATTGGTCGTGAACAAGAATGAAAGGGAGCGTGTTACTGAGGAAGTTGACAAGGGATTTTGTAGAGATATCATGCTGCATGTCTACATGACATGTTGGAAGAGATGCTTTGTCCTTGATGAGGGTGGTGATGGCATGTATGTACATGTTCTATTCTAAAGGAAACTCTTGCGCTTGTTGGGAGAAGTGAATGAAGGATTTGGTAGAGTGATGACTGTGCCCACATAGTGTCTGATATAGTTCTTGAGGGATTTATCTAGGCCTGGAGCATTATCATGGAATTGACTCAATATGTTGTCTACAATCGTGTGACTTGGGCTGCTACAACTTATACTATACACAGGGTTCTTTCCGGACATTTGGGAGGGAGGACTTAAAAGCATGTGTTCCCTTGTTTTTGGGGTTTCCAAGTATCCTTCAAGGTAAACCATGCATATGATTCATTTCTCATTGGTTGGTGAATCTTTGTCCCAAGGGATTGGTGAGTTTGAGGAATTTCCAGTTGATATGCAAGTTGTGAGGGTGTGATATGGGAAGCAGGCTTGCGTGTTGTGCATGCCCCTACGCTGCAGTGAAAGATTGATGCGTATACAAAGAGATTCATCAAGAAGAGCATTGATATGACTTGTTTCAATGGCTTCATTCAAGGAACAGGATGTGGCATGTAGCCAAAAGGTTTACACTTTGTGTACACGTTGTTTCTTAGTCAGTGATAGAAACTGAGAGCTCTAGAAACTATGGGCTAATTTATTGTAGAGTGGGTAGGTGGTTTCGGTTACATTGATTGTGTAGATAGGATGTATTGAGGTTTGAATACCCCGGGTCTCTAGTGGGACGATTGATCTGGAAGGCAAGTTGCATTTTCATTTGTGCAATGACCATACAAAGGTGTTGGGACATGCACGTGATTGATCGACATAGTTCCTACTTGAAGAGAAGTACAATGGGACATAGTTCCTACTTGAAGAGAAGTACAATGGTACATACGGTCAACTAGAAAATGACTCTCATGAGTATTGGAGCATCGAGTGGATCAGTGGATTATTGTGTGCTTGGGTCGAAAGGCATAAATGGTTCGGAGTCTAAAAGAATCTACAAGTTTTATTTGCTCAATGAGACCTAGGTAAGGCTACAATGCAATCACTACATGGTACAACTTAAACTTCCAACAACAATCTAAGGCTTGAACTGTGTGCAATTCTTGCAAAAGAGTTTTTATAATTGGTTTCAAGCTAAGAAGAGCGGAGTAGTATACTGTGGGCCGGCCTCTCCACATGGCTTGAAAGGTTTCCTGGCTTGTGGACGGTTGGACAGGATGGGATGAGGATCGGAGACCGTCAACTATCAAGGTTTTGGCCTAATGGGCCAAGTTTCCCAGTCAATTTTTTACATTGGTATTACATCGCGAGGGCTCAAGGCCCTCTATGAAATCCGAGGCGGGTCCACTCCTATGTGGGAGCAGTGTAGCGCGGGCCGGCCTCTCCACATGACTTGAACGGGTCAATGGCCTGTGTGCGCTGCAGGCGGTTGAACAGGATGGGATGAGGGTCAGAGGCCCTTAATCATCATAGTTTTTTGTTATGATTTTGGCCAGGTTTCTGATTTTCACGTTCAGTTAATTACAGGTAACGTAAATTGCACCCTCTCTTTGTTGTATTGTGGGTGTGGAGACTGCTAGGAGCATGTAACAAGAGCTGATGTCGAGGATCATTGGTATGTTGAAATGGGATCTACGAGTGAGGAGAACACATTTAGTTTGACGTGGGTGTGAAGGGACGGCTCCGAGTACTAGAACATCAAGGCACTAGATTCTCAACAAGGATGCAGGCATTATGGTTGCGACCTTTTAGTATATGGAGAACATTTTTTTGAAACAAAAGTTTGTTGAAGCCATTTCAGTTCATATGGAACATTTGACAATGGTTCTAACTGGTGCATGTGTCATTGTTCTTGGAGCAAAACTTTGGAATTTCCCTCTTGGAGCGAGGCTCATCCTTGTTTATGGGAGAATGTTATTGTTGGATATTTTTGTTGCTTCTAGCATTATGTTTGCATGTACAACTCATCTGCACAAACCAGTTTTGTGAGTTTATGGAAGAGTCGATCTCTGGGACGGGGTTGGTGGAGGTGATGGATTCAGTTGGTTCTAAAGGTAGGTGTTGGGTGGTGAGAGAGTCACATTTTAATTGGTGGCCGTGAAGCATGGATAGTAGCTTGAGAGGGGAAGGGACATTCTGAACATTTGGAAGCTCAAAAGTTTTGTTTCGGGAGCACAACTTGTTGAGTTGCAAGGTGAGGTTAGAATGTTTTTAAATAGCTATGTGTGGCAAGGAAAAGTGTCATACTGTGCTCTTGGAGATGCAATCGATATAGGTGGACAATGATTTGTTGTGATTGTGTTTTTTTTTTTTTTCATGATGAAACATTTGAGCTTATGAAAAGGCTGTTGTTTCATAGAGGAAGATAAGATACAAAAAATAGATTATGTATTGTGGAGGATAAAAACTATTCATTGTGGGGTTGGAATTTGCACGCCATGGAGTTGGGTTCCAGTCTTTACTACAATTATTCATGTTATCAAAGAATGGATACAGGTAGCCATTTGGACCTAGACTCAGAATTGTGGTTGGACTTGGACTCGAGCATGGACGTAGACATGGACATGGATGGAGCCATGGAATTAGACTTGAGTACAGGCTTGAGCTTTGACTGGGGGTCGTCTAGTTGGGTGAGATGTGTCTTGCACGAGCATGTTCCCCCTTTTATGTGGTACCTTGATTTTCTTCGTGCCTTGCACCTGTGGAACAAGACACCATGTATGAGAGCATTGGGAGGCTACAGAGCATTGGGAGGCTACGGAGAGGGTAAATGATATTATTTTAAGGATCACATTGGAGAGGGGGGTGATGGACTGTCTCAAGAGCAAGTGGAGGGATGTATTTTTGCTTTTGTATGCATGTGTGTTCATTGAGAGTGATAGTCAAGGGGGATAAGTGTGGATTTTAGGATAGTTTGAGTGTGATGGAAGAGAGTTTGGTGTCAAACAAGGGAAAATAAAGGGAGGAAGGATTGCAGTGAGTTCTAAGTGTGGAAGAAAATGATTTCATTTTGTATTGTGGCAAAATGATATATATGAGTGAGTACAAGGAAAGGAGGACAAGGATTTCATTGAGGTCAAGAGACATGGTGAGGGGAGCAGGGATTGATGTATAATGCGGCTTAAAGTTAAGTATGGAGGGAGATAGAATATCAATGCAGAAAAGGAAAAAACCGGTTACTCATGAGGGGTTGTGTCTTCATATGTGTGAGTGTTCATGAAGTGTTGAAGTTCAGGGAGAAATGCGGAGATCGTGGGATGAGTTAGGAGCATGGGATGTGTGATGCGACGGGAGGGGGAACGCAAGGGAGGATGGGGTGGATTGAGATCTTTGTCGGGCCAAAACATTTGAACTTGACAAACGGATGCAAAAGAGGACGGAAAAATAGTTGGGTGTAAATGAGGTCAAGAGAGGCGAGAAGGGAGAGGGGTTGATGTGTGGGGTGTGAAAGGCTGGTTGGGGAGTACAAATAGAGGATACATGCACAGGAGGAGAACAATAACTATGCACGTGCAGATTTGCATTGTTTCATGTGTGTGAGACATGATGTCGATGAAGTTGGGATGAGGATTGCAGACTGGATGTGAAGGAAAGCAGTTGATATCCTACTACCACGTGAAGCCTTATGTTCTAGGCCGGAAAACCTCCATTATGTAGGATGCCAACGTTGGTCATGATATTCCAGATTCATGAAAGAGGTGGAGGGGAGGGGATTGTAAGGGAGAGGGGGGGTTTAGGGGGAGCTTTAGGAGGAAGCTGTTGGGGCGTTTGTCTCCAACAGGATCAGAGTGCTAGTGATATCTAACTTGTGGGGAGGGTGGCCATGGAATACTTTTGAGATGTGAGTTGGTAAGAGGAGGATGTTTTTGCACAAGAGGGGTGGGGAGCCATACATGCTCAAGGCGACAATCCATGAGATAACCCAATTCCACAAAAACTCTGCTTGTGCCAAGTTTGGGACCTAAAGAGTTTGGAGTGGGGTGGAGGAGGGGATGGATGGAGAACCTGTTTGGGGAGGGAGAAGGGAGAAGGGGGCAGATGAAAGAGAGGGAAGCTGATTGATGCAAAGTGGTATGAGTGGTTGGGTAAGGGAATACGTGAAGATAGCATAAACGATGGGTTAAGTAGGGGAGGCGGTTTTTTTTGGCAAAATTCTCATTCGATGGATAAGGAAGAGTAGAGAAACTAGTTTGGTAGGTTTTTTTTGGAGGAGACGACCACAATGAAGTTGGAAGGAATTTCTAGGCCTTTCCAGGCATTGCTTGGGATTGCCTAGGCATTGCTAGGCATTGCTAGGCATTGCCCACAGCTTGCTAGGCATTGTCAGGCTTTGTCCAGGCATTGCATGGAATTGCTAGGCATTTCCCAAGCATTGCCCGTCACTGCTAGGCATAGCGCATGCATTGCCCAGGCATTGTCATGCATTTTCCAGGCATTGTCCGGGCATTTCTTAGGTAGTGCTAGGCATTGCCCAGGCGTCGCCAGGCATTCTGAGGAATTTTCAGGCATTATCCTGCATTGCTAGGCGTTACCCAAGCATTGCAAAGGCATTACCAACCATTGCCAGGCATTGCCAACCATTGCCAAGGAATTTCCCAGCATTTACCAGGAGTTGCTTAGGCATTGCCCAAGCATTGCCATGCATTACCTGGTATTGACAGACAGCCCAGGTACTGCCTAGCATTGCCAAGCATTGCAAGACATTACCTATGCATTGCCAAACATTGCGAGGCATTTCTTGGGCATTGCCACGTATTGTCTAGGCATTGGTAGGCATTGTCAAGCATTGCCAAACATTGCGAGGTAATACCCAGGCATTGAAAGGCATCACCAGGCATTGCGGGTCATTACGAGGCATTTCCTGGGCATTGCCATGGCATGTCCCAGGTATTGCCAAGCATTTCCAAGCATTGCTCGGGCATTGGAAGGTATTGCCAGGCATTCCCATGCAATGCCATCCCATTGTGTAGGCATTGCCTAGGCATTGCCAAGCATTGCTTGGCATTGCCCAGGCATTGACAAAGCATTTCCAAGGCATTCCCAAGGCATTGCCCAGGCATTGGCACGCACTGCCCAGGCATTGCCAGGAATTGCCAGCCATTGCCCGGGCATGGCCAAGCATTGCAAGGTATCGCCAGGCCTTGCCATGGCATCGTGAGGCATTACGAGGCATTTCCCGGGCATTGCCAGGTATTTCACGGCATTATATAGACATTGCCAGGCATTCCCCAGGCATTGACATGCATTGCATGGCATGACCATGCATTGCCTGGCATTGCTAGGCATTGTCCAAGCATTTCGAGGCATTACCATGCATTGCTTAATCATTGGCGAGGCATTACCAGGCATTGCCACGCATGCCCAGGCATTTGCCGGGCATTGCCTTGGCATTGTCGGGCATTTTCCAGCCATTGCCAAGAATTGTCGGGCATTGCCCATGCAATGCCCAGGCATTGTTAGGCATTTCCTGGCATTGCCAAGCATTGCCCTGGCAGTGCCAAGCATTACCCAGTCATTGTCCGGGCATTGCCAGGTATTTCGTAGGCAGTGCCCAAGAATTTCCCAGACATTACCAGGCATTGCTGAGGAATTGCTAAGCATTGCTAGGCATTGCAAGGCATTGTCTAGGCATTGCCAAGCTTTGCCAGCATTGTCAGGCATGGCCCAAGTGTTGCCGAGCATTGCCAGGTTTTGCCAAGAATTGCCCATGTATTATCAAGCATTGCTTGGCATTGCTCGGGAATTTCCACACATTGCTAGGCAGTGCTAGGAATTACGAGGCATTACGATGCATGGCCAGGCATTGCCAAGCATTTCCTAGGCGTGACTAGGCATCACTAGGCATTGCAGGGCATTGCCATGCATTGCCCAAGCATTGCCCACGCATTTGCCTAGGCATTTCCTAGCATTATCTAGGCATCGCCCGGGCATTGCCAGGCATTTTCCAGGCATTACGAGTCTTTGCCATGCATGGCCATGCATTGCCGGGCATTGCCTAGGCATAGCCAGGCTGTGCTAGGCATTGCCAAGCATTGCCAGGCATTGCCAAGCATTGCCAGGCATTGCCCACGCATCACCAGACATTATCGCGCATTGCCAGGCATTGCCAAGCATTTTCCAGGCATTGCCCAAGCCTTGCCAAGCATTGCCAGGCATACCCATATGACTTGCCCAGGCATTGTCCAGGCATTGTCCAAGCATTGTCAGGCATTGCCAGGCATTTCTAGCCATTCCAACGCCAGGAATTCCCCAAGCATTGCCCATGCATTTCCAGGAAATGCCAGGCATAGCCATGCATTGCCCATGCATTGCCCAGGCATTGCCAGGCATTTGCTTAGGCATTGCCAGGCGGTGTCCATGCATTGCTAGGCATTGCGTAGGCATTGCCCAGACATTGCCAGGTCTTGCCAAGCATTGCCAAGGGCATTGCTAGCCTTGGCAATGCTTGGCAATGCCATGCATTGCGGGCCCTAAGGATGCACGGCAATGCAAGGCATTCCCTAGCTTTGCCTAAGAATTGCTAGGCATTGCCTCGCATTGCCCATGCATTGCCCAGCATTGTCACGTATCGCCATGCATTTCCCAGGCATTACCAAGAATTGTAAGGCATTGCCAGGCATTGCCATGCATTGCTAAATGTTGCCGGGCATTGCACATGCATTGCCACGCATTTCCAAGCAGTGGGACGCATTTCTCGGCATTTCTAGGCAATACAAGACATTGCCAAGGCATTGCCCATGTATTGGTGGACATTGCCCAAGCATTGCCAGGCATTGCCAAGTATTGCCCCTCCATTGCCAGGCATTGCGAGGAATTGCGCACGCATTGCTCGGCATCGCCCAGGCATTTCCAGTCATTGCCTAGGCATTGCTAGGCATTGTCAGGCCTTGCCAAGCATTGCCTGGCATTTCGCAGGCATCGTTGGGCATCACCAGGCGCTGCTAGGCATATCCAGGCATTGCCAAGCATTGCCCACGCATTACTAGGCATTGCCCTGGTGTTGATAGACCAGGAGGAGGAGTTTCCAAGCATTGCCCAAGCATTGCGAGGCATTGTCAGGCATTGCCCATTCATTATTTGGGCATTGTCAGGCATTATCAGGCATTGCGCAGACATTGCCAGACATTGATAGGTATTGCCTAGGAATTGCTAGGCATTGCTAGGCCTGCCACCATTGTCTGGTACAACCACGTACCCGCTATCACCACAATGATTGGGGTTGTGAGGTGGGTGAGAAACCTTAACTTGGCCCCAATGTTTAATGCACAGTGTTTACTTCTTTCCTCTTGTTGGTTTTATCTTGCCTAGCAGTGTGCTTGCTCTTCGGCTTTTCCCGCGGCCTGCATGGACATAACAAGTGACTAATGTGATATGCTTTGTTTCTCATCTCGCCATGACTGCCTCAATCTCAAGGAAACTCAGACAAGCAACATGCAAATGAAACGTTAGTGCTCAAGGAACAATTGAGATTTACCTTAAAAACTTGAGGTAAATGGACAGCGCCAAAATCCAAACATGTCACAGGGTCTGAGTATCACATAGCAATCAGACAGCACATTCACACCCCGAACAGAGGATTACTCCATCAGCACTCATCGTGCAATGTGACGTAGGCATGCGTAATTGGCCAGGGTTCCTGTGGTTTCGCTCTCAGGTCCATCTACATCAGATACTACTCATGCACCAAATGTCATGCAGATGCCGCGTCCTCCTCGAGCACATGGCATTGTATGGCCCATCCGTGAGAGGATGAGCATACTCGCACACTTCCTCCCTACCCAGTGCTCAACCGGAAGGTGGCAAAAGGGTGAAGAGCTCTCACGCGCCAAAAAGCGGCTTGCTAAAAACCAAACTTTCACCCCACCGAACCTGCTAGCACCAATAGGCTATGTCTCACAAAGTGGCCGGTAGATGTTTGCTATGCACATGCACATGAACATTAGAGGTACATCATTCCTCCCTTCGTACATGTGGACGTGTGCACCCCCGACGAGAGATTGGACTATGGGCGAAGACAGAGTCAGCAACTTTTCGCTGATATTCTTACTAGTAGCCAAAGGCTTGATCGCCGAAAAGAAATGACCGCCAGCACCACCCACCACCCCCTTGACAACCCCCCCACATGAGCGGCAAACCACAGCAGCAATGGACGCAGCAAGCTGCGACAGCAGAGGACACATCGCACTGGCAGGCGCTACATGGGAGCATGCCAACCACCGGCCAGCAAGCCAGCCTGCGCAGCTGGAGGCATGCCTTTGAGGCGTTTAACACATCTCATCAATCAAGTCACCACAGTCGTTCCATTTGCGTGAGGAAAGCATTGACAAGTTTGCCAGCTGCGGAGGCGGACCTTGTGAAGCTCTCCATTGTCGAGAGAGAGATCCCACCAGTTGGGACTGCTGTCCTCAACCCATGACCACTGCAGCTGAGAGCTCCCCTCCGCTCCTTGCCCTTCAAACCCATTGCCCCCCCCCCCCACACCAACACCCCTCTCCCCCCCCCCAGCCCAATCCGTAGCCTTGAGTGGTGGAGCTGAATTCAAGTGGCTCGTCAAAACCCAAAACAGCACAAGGGAGAGGCAACGGCTGAGGAGAGCTCAGCTCTCAAAAAGGCCTCTCCCGAGCGCACAACAACTGGTCTCTTATTCATCTCTACAATAAGAACAGGTTGAAACAGCGCGCCCACAGCCAGGTTGAGGTGTAGTTGGAGTTGAAGCATAAACTGTACGTTGAGGTGCAGGTGCAGGTGGCGTCTTCAGGTGCTGGTTCACGTGCGGGTCCAGGTGCAAGGCTCAGCGTTGTCACGTGGCAATGTCCGCCAACGTTGGCGCCTTCCTTGTGGGTTTCCTACCCCTGCAGCGCACACACGTGCACGAAATTGTGGGAGAGGGTTCGGAGACGAATTCGTGGGAAGTTCTTTTGCGAGGGTTGCAGGTAGGTTTGCGCAGCAGGCGAGGAGGGATGAAGTCCGAGGGGAAACGGATTGCGCAATATCTCAACACCGGAGCTAGAATCTCGACTTTGCAGAACTGGACACGGAGCTGGGATGTGGCAAGCCAGCAGAAGCATTGGTGGAGTTGGTATTGATAAGTGTCAGTGGCCTGAGGGACGACCGAAACGGCAACGACAGCAACGACTGTGAAAGCATGATGACGCTGCTGCTGCCGCCGCCCCTGGTGGCGGCGCTGGCAGCAGCTGCGATAGCAACAACGACGGCAACGACAACGGCGGAGGTAGCGGCGGTGGCGACTGCGACAACGACGACAAAGAAAACCACAACAAAGTGGAGACGGCGACGGAGGAGGACAGCACGGTGGAGAGTGGGAAACAGAGAGGTGAGAGAGAAGACTGGCGGAAGACTCACCATGGAAACGACATGAGCATTTGTGCACAGTGGTGCAAAACTGAAAACACATCTTTCCAAGACAGCTGTCAAGACGTGAAGGACAGCACACCGCGGAAGAGAGGACATGTGCGTGCGTAGAAACTAGAGCAGAGCAAAGAGTTTGTTTGTCCAAGAAGGAAAGCAGAACGGGGGGAATTTCTTTTTTTGCTCAGATGCTCACCATGAGAAGAACCTGCGTCTGCGGAGGAAGTAGAGGTCGCCGTGGTACCACTGTAGGCCGCCTGCTGCCTCCATCGACTGCTCCCGCACGAGATCCACCATTTGTCGCACCAGCATCTGATCCTCCGGCGTGCTGCAGACCAACACAAAAATGGTTGCGGAAAAAACAGAAAGGGGGAAAAAAACATGGAAGCAAGACGTGAACAACGGCAGGGGAAAACCACAGAAGGGCGGTTCACTGCTCCCGAATCAGATCCAGCATCTGGTCGTATGGTGCGTTGCAGCAGCAAGAGGAGAACACGGCAGGGTAAATTTCTCTTTTACATTTTGAAAAACATTCAAGAAAGATCTACCCTTTTGTACACTGTGCTGCAGCAGCCAGAGGGACATTGCAGGCGAAGCAGCGAATGCTCCCTGAAAATCTTCAGAACGTCCCCAAAACGTCAGTCAAGTACACCGTGCGCAGCACGAGCATCTGGTGCTCCATTCTGCCGCACAAAGTCGGAAGAAGGAAGGAAGCACCGGGAGAAGAAAAACTGTCACGGAGAAAGGGTAGATACGGAGAAAGGGTAGATACGGAAGAAGGGTAGATACGGAAAAAGGGTAGATACGGAAGAAGGGTAGATACGGAAAAAGGGTAGATACGGAAAAAGGGTAGATACGGAAGAAGGGTAGATACGGAAAAAGGGTAGATACGGGCGTCCAATGCTGCAGTGCCAGGTCCACCATCTGGAAACAACGGCGGTCGGTGTGAAAAAGGAAACGCCAATGACACTGGGGAGGCCAAGGCCAGGGTCCAAGGAAGGAGTAGCAACTACTTCAGTGCAGCAGAGTAGCAACTACTTCAGTGCAGCAGAGTAGCAACTACTTCAGTGCAGCAGAGTAGCAACTACTTCAGTGCAGCAGAGTAGCCACTACTTCAGTGCGGCAGAGTAGCAACTACTTCAGTGCGGCAGAGTAGCAACAAATTCAGTGCAGCAGAGTAGAACAACAAACAACAACCCCTCTACCACTTCTAACAAAACACTCCAATGGTGGAGACCATTGGGAGACAGTTGACAGATCCAGTCGGGGG
>SZWC01008757.1:77053-98428 GCA_023375785.1 Penium margaritaceum
CCCCCCCCCCCCGGGAAGGGTTTGCTCCCATTCCCTGTTCCTACCGGGGGGGTGGGACGGGGGGAGGGGGGAGACATCCCGCCGCCGGGCGCCTGCGAAGCACGAGCGTGCGGACGGCGCGTGTGTGGAAAGCAGCGCGAGTGCGTTTGTAACGCTCGCGTGGGGGTTCTTGCAAATGGAACGTCCCTTTTTTTTGGGGGGTGACTTCCTCGTAACCGCGAGAGGAAGGTGACAGGAGGGCAAAGGAAAGGCCGCGGAAAATCGTTGAAATGTCCGACGCGTTAAGAGCGCAGGCAAAGATCCCGAATGAGAGACGATGGTCTGGTTGCGGTCGATCAAGGCATGCCACGGAAGTTATGGCTTTTCACGCTTCTCGAATAGGGCTGTGTTACTGGCTCACTTCTCATACATCCGAAAAGAAAACGGCCCCCCGATTCATCAGACGAACATCTCCCTTAACATGAATTTCACTTCACTCTTCGAAGTCGGTCATGTGAATCGCATATCTACCCCTTCATTTGAAGTGTGCCAGAAAATTTTCAAGTACCCCCATTTCGGAGTGGAACTTCGCAAAAACCCCCATCGTGAAAACAGCAGTGACGCCTTCTCTTTTTCTAATGTCGATACAGAATACCCCGACACCAGGGGCATTCCACGCCGACACGATGTACCCCGTCTGGGCATTGGGCAACCAACATATTTTGTTTGTTTCATTACGGTTTTTAGCGTTTTCAATGTCATTTAGTCCTAAACTCCATGTGGAAGAGAAGACGACGGTCAGGTGTCGTTTTTGCAATGCTCTGGCACCCCCCCCCCCCAGCTTGTAGTTTGTTACGTTGTCGCTTTAGATAGGAAGGCATCGTTCACTTCATCACATTTGAACACTATCCCGTCTACACAACGAAAGATAAAAATATCACGAATATTTGTAAACTGATATAATAATTGAATTCGTAAAATAGACAGAAAATAAAAATGACTGCGTACCTAGCGGGGTTCCTTGTGAAAGCCAATCTAGCTACTGGGCGTTCTGAGCCTAAACGGTAAAACCTGGGCTTCTTTATGCAAAAATCCAGAGATTGGATTGAATGGATATAGAAATCTTCCGCTCGGACTGGTTAGCTCTTTCGGATTTCCGTAACTGTACCGGACTGTTTCATGGGTTCAGTTCCGGGGAGATTGTGCGAGATTGTGGACAAAGATCGAAATTCCAACGATGGGCATTTGCTAGTTCAATGGTCTACTTGAGTACCGTTGAACCAATCATAAGTGCTTCAGCCTTTGCTGCGTTCTGTGGGACCCGCTAGTATTGTTGAAAAAGACCTTTTTTAGTCCCATTGGTACTGATAAACATGGATGGGCGAGCCAGGCAGCATGGACAGATGTGAGACGCCAACCCCGCGGATAGCAACTTTTAGCTATCGTTGACTTCGGTCGCAGACTTTGAAACTTTGAATCGGCGTACAGTAGCCGCCGATGTCCTCGACATTGGAATCGCATATCGTTGGGCACCTGACCTGCAAGTTGCAATTGGCAGTCAAACCAAACGAAATGGTGACAGCATTGTACTTCATCACAGCACTTGGAAGTGCTCGCGTGGGGATAAGCACTTTCAGCAGCGCCATTGCGCGTTCCAATGGCGAGGGGAAAGCACGAAGTCGCAGAAACGGCAGCGTTACCTTTTCTCTTTTCCTCGGCTNTCTTCCGGAAGACGAGCCCTTAATTTCCCAACCCTCCACCCTCACCTCCACAACCCCCCCCCCACCCCGAAACCCCCACCTGGTCAATACTCCTCCCTCCCGCATCGAACCACTTCCCGACAAAAATCGTGTGTGTTGTCATTTGGTCGGACGAGGACGGCGTTACAGCGGCCGGCGAAGGCAACGTCGGATTCGATCGAACCGAGAAAGGACTTGCTTTTAGGGAGAATTATCAAAACTAACCATTCGACCAAAGGGATGGCCCTGGCATCTCCATGACTGTACATGATAACCTACCATACACATAAATTAAAAAACTAAGAACCAGTATCCAGATTCATCACCGTAGACGATCATATAAACCTTTTCCTACTCAAAAAATGCAAGGAGGATCATTTTACAGTTGCTTCATCATAATTTTTGCTCCCTTGTAAGATCACAACTGAACAATGACCCCATTTTGCACCCTTTAGATTCGCAAACCACCTGAAACTGTTCATAAAATTGCCTGTTTTCTCATTTGCCGAGGCCACGCAAAATATAAAAGGCTCAAATACTTATATGCTCCAATTCTTGTTTTCAATCAATTGTGCCCCCATCATGTACACAAAAACCAATATGCCCATGTTTTGCATCTAAAAACCATTTCTGTTACTTCCCTGACGTGCACCAGTCCCAGAACTCTACATGTGGGTTTTTCTCTCATAGCATTCAAAGTCCGTCATGTGGCGACCTACAGAATTTTACGCAATTCAGCGTGTTACTCCAACCAAAACATGGCTGGTTCATGTGGATGAGGTGCTGGAAAAAGGTGACTCGACGACTCCGGAAAAACGGATAATTTGTATCAAGCAGTAACTGTACTTTGATGACAAGTCTCGAGTGAGTCCAGCACATAAGTGTAATGTCGAGAACGAGACATGTGTCCGATCCTCAGGGCTCGATCCGAGCGACACCTGCAGGGTCCCGCTATGAGTGATTAATTCGAGAAGCGCGACCAAGAAGCCATGGGACTTCGAGAATATCGAGGCGCGTCCTCAAGAAGTCAGCCAAACAATATGGAAGTGTCCCGAGCTATCAATATATTTCGTGACACTTACGTCGACGTAACTGAGATGTGTCATGTGTGGTCAAATTTCTCCTGAACTCCTAGAACTGAGCATCAGAAGTCCACGCACGTAACCAAAATGCCCTCGACCGAACGGTGTAAAACATGTGAGGTTGACGCACAGTTGGCCATGAATGTGTTGGTTTTTGCGCATCCCTCATTGTGCTCTGTTGTGTCCTCCCGGCTTGTGTACATCGACGTGCAAATGACTGACGACGAGACTCGACACTCATGGAGCGTCATCCGGTGGAGCCGACGCACGGAGAAGTCTACTCACAGTTCGCTGGAGCCTCCTCTCTTCGGCGACGTGCTAAACTCCATTGGCACGCCTCCTCGGCAGTCGTGCCGCCGGCGGTCACCGCCACCGCAAATTGCTGTCTGCATGCGTCCAGCGCGTCACGTCGCGTCTGCCTCGTCATGCTCTGCCTAGGGTCCGTGTTGCGTGTTTCATGGTCCTGTTCGGCGTCATTGACCACCGTAGGCCCAGCCTGGGTTCGGGCAGCCATAACTATTTGCTACTATTTTTCTAGATGATTCTGACCGCACGACTGCGTTCGCAGTGTCGGTATTATGGTATGGTCTAGTTTTCAGGCAAAACGGACGACGCCCGGGTTTTGGGCTGTTGGGCGTCTAGCAGGGCTCACCGAGGAAACCCTGCCTGCCAGAAAATAGGTCCACAGCTATTTTCTGATTGGCTGGTTAGTTGAGTAACAACTTCTACACTAGTGGGGGGGAGCTAGAACTTTGAGGGGTCTCCCATTGTTGTTCATTCTTCATTCCTAATCAGTTATTATCAGTTTTCAGCTGCTTTCTGGCGCAAACTCTGGCGCGCGCGTTTTCTGAGTAACAAACCCAGAGCTTCCAGACTTAGACTCTAGAGCAGGAGACTGAGGGGGCAGCTGAATTAAGCAACGAGCGTGGAAGCCCGCACGCTGCATCAACAACGCTGCTGCCCCAACCTGCTGCATGGACTTTCCTTCTTGGTATCAGAGCCAGAGCGTAACAGCAGCAACAGAAGACTGGCGAACAGGTGCCAGACAACGCCGACGGACCCCCATACGCGCCAGTGTAGGGGAAATGCTGCCGGATTTTTTCTGACAGCATTGATCCTCCTGTTGGCGACGTCAGATTTTTTCCACGGCCACTGGGCCAGGGGAAATGCTGACGAAATTTTTTCGGCAGCACTGACCCCCACGGGTGACGCGAGGAGGTGAGCGGCAGGCGGCGTATGACGTCTGTGGGTGACGACGCAAGCGGCAACGTCAGCCAAGTGTAATGACTGGCACCACCAGCAGCAGGAGGCAGAAGCAGCAGCTCGCAGCAGCCCGCAGCAGCAGCAGCTCCCAACATCAGCAACAGCAGCGCGCAGCAGCAGCAGCAGCGCGCAACAACAGCTAGCTGCAGCAGCAACCCGCTGTAGCAGCAGCCCGCAATAGTAGCCCGCAGCGGCAGCAGGCAGCAGCCGCAGCACGGAGCAGCTGCAGCAGCAATAGCAGTGGGCTGCAGCAGCAGCTGCAGCGAGCTATAGCAGCGGCCAGCTGTAGCAACAGCAGCAGCTGGCAGCTGCCAGCCGCGGCTGCTGGTGCTCGCTGCTCGCAGCGAGTAAGCAGCGAGCAACAGCCCGCTGCTGCCAGCAGGTAGCAGCTCGCTGCTACCAGGCGAGCAGCAGTCCGCTGCTCGCAGCAGACAGCGGGCTGCTTCGCATTGTGACAAGGGAAAAAAAACCAAAAAACAGGCAACAAAAGAAATCCCCCACGAGCGACATTGCTCTTCTGCTTGAGGCAGAAGACTCAATGGTAGCGAGAGTAGTCGTTCGTAAGAGTGAGGACTGGCTTGTCCTTGCGGAGCACGAGGGTGACCACCCCCTTCACCGCTTTCGCTCTGATCGCATTGGCGAGTACCTGAGTGAGGCCACGACGTTTCTCGCCTCTCGCGGTATCCACCATGAGACGTCTGCGCCCTACACACCCACCCAGAACGACGTCTCCGAGCGGTGGAACCGTACCATGGCCGACGCCGTCCGCACCATGCAGGTCGAGTCCGGTCTCTCCGATGGCTTCTATTTTGAAGCCATGGCCTACATGACCTGGGTCTGGAACCGGGTTCCCCACAATCCCCTTCCCCGCCAGTCCACGCCCTATCAGTACTGGTGCGGTCGGCGTGCTGACCTCCGCCCGGCTCGCATCTACGGCTGCGTCGCCGTTGTGTGGCTGCCCACCCCACAGCAGGGTGGCAAGCTCACTCCCCGCGGACGCCCCTGCACCTTTCTCGGCGTGTCTCGTCACTCCAAATCCTGGCGCTTCTGGGACACATCCCGACACTACATCGTCAAGTCCCGCGATGCCCTCTTCTTTGAGGACCTGTTTCCCCGCGACCTCATCCGCTCCAGCTCATCCGTGTCACTCCCGTTGCGTGGGGGAGTAGTGAGTCCGTCCTCCGTCCTGTCGCTTCCGGGTGACACATCACTCCATCCCTCCGAGCCGGCAGTCCCAGCCGTGTCCGCTGGCCCCTCCGGGCCGGCAGCCCTAGCCGCGTCCGCTGGCCCCTCCGGGCCGGTAGCCCCAGTCGCGTCCGCTGGCCCCTCCGGGCCGGCAGCCTCAGTCGCGTCCGCTGACCCCTCCGGGCCGGTAGCCCCAGTCGCGTCCGCCGGCCCCTCGGAGCCAGCTGCCCCTGTCATGTCTACTGGCCCCTCCGGGCCGGCAGTCCCAGTTGCGTCCGCTGGCCCCTCCGAGCCGATAGCCCCAGTTGCGTCCGCTGGCCCCTCTGGGCCGGCAGTCCCAGTCGCGTCCGCTGGCCCCTCCGGGCCGACAGTCCCAGTCGCGTTCGCTGGCCCCTCTGGGCCGGCAGCCCCAGTCCCTTCCGATGGCCCCTCCGGGTGAGCAGCCCCAGTCGCATCCGCTCGCCCCTCCGAGCCAGCAACCCAAGTCGCGTCCGCTCGCCCCTCCGGATCGGCAGCCCCAGTTGTGTCCGCTGGCCCCTCTGGCCCAGCAGCGCCTGTTGTGTCTGCTGGCTCCTCCGGACCAGTAGCCTCGTCCGCCTCCATCGACCCGTCGGACTCAGCACCATCTTTTGCCTGACCGCGCTACACACGTGGTCTAGGCTGTAGCCTCTGACCTCAGCCGACAGTGAGCGCGTAGACCGTCGCTCCCCGTCCCGTGGCACCTCGGCCCCTTGTGGCTCCACGTGTCTCCTCCACTCCCATGGTCGTGAGTGGGGACCCTGGCACAAAGGCTCTCGCCCTGACCACCTCTGCCATCATTGCAGACCTTCACCCGGTCTCTGCATTGGGGTACGCCATGCTTCATCACGAGCATCGGCATGTTGTTGTGGCTGCACTTGCACGCATCCCACCTGGGACTCGTGATGCACACGCCCTCTCAATCCGGTCCACAGCGCGCCCAGAGGACCCTTCCACCCTACGCGAGGCTCGAGCCGACCCTGAGGCCGCACACTGGGATGCTGCCTGTGTCGAGGAGCTCGCTGCTATCTGACAACACCACGTGTATGACCTCGTCGACCTCCCTCCAGGTCGGAAGGCCATTGGTGCCAAGTGGGTCTTACGGCGTAAGTGGAAGCCGGACGGGTCCTTGGACAAGTACAAGGCCCGTCTCACAGCAAAGGGATTCGCTCAGGTCCCTAGGGTCGGTTACGACCAGATCTTTGCACCAGTTGGCCGGTTCTCCACTAGCCGGGCGCTCTTCAGCCTGGTTGCCCAGCACGGGTGGGAGCTACATCAGATGGATGTGAGCAACGCATTCCTCCATGGCTCACTGGAGGGTGAGGAGCTCTACATGACGCAGCCCCCGGGCTTCGACGACGGCACTGGGAGAGTTTGGCGGCTGCGGAAGGCCCTCTATGGCCTAAAGCAGCCACCTCGGTGCTGGAACCAAGAGATCAGCAGTACGCTTCTCCGTGGCGGCCTCCAGCGCAGCACTACTGACCCCGCACTGTTCGTCAGCCCACGAGGCCAGACCTTCGCCGCGGTTCTGGTCTACGTCGACGACCTCCTCATTGCGTCGCCAGACGCGGCAGCCATCCAGCGCATCAAGGACCTGCTGCATGCCGCCTACCAGATGAAGGATCTCGGGTCTGCCCGAGTCTTCCTGGGCATGGACCTCGAGCATGATCGCTCCCAGGGCATCCTGCACGTCCACCAGGCTGCCTATGTGTAGACCCTGTCCACTCGCTTCGTCGAGGACTTGCCCCTCGTGCCTAGCGCATCCTCACCCATGTAACCCGATGGCCAGGTGAAGCTGAAAAGTCACGACCCAGCTGTTGTGGGGGAGCCAGTTGATGTGACCACGTATCTGCGGGTCTTCGGGTCACTGATGTTCCTGGCGACGACGACGCGTCCAAACATCGCATTCGCCGTCAACCTCCTGGCCCATTTCTCTCAGGAGCCGCATTACCTCCACTTTGGGGCCGCGATCCGAGTACTGCGCTATGTCGTCTCGACCCCTCGGCGAGGTCTCATGTCCCGCCGTCAGCCGTCCGTCGTCGCAGCGGGCTACATCGACAGTGACTGGGCCGACAATCGAGATGGTAAGAGTCGCACTGGCTGGATTGGTTGGGGCACAGTTGTGTCTTGGCACAGTGGCAAGCAGGGGTGCATTGCACGCAGCACTGCTGAGGCTGAGTACGTGGCCCTTGGCTCAGGCGCGTGTGAGAGTGTATGGCTGCGTCGTCTCCTGTCGGAGTTGCGTCAGTCTGTCGATCCATCACCTTGCATTGTGACAATGAGAGTGCCATGGCCATCGCCGACAATGACGGTGTGCATCACACACGCACAAAGCACATCAATGTTGAGTATTACTATGTACGTTCGTTGTTACATGACGGTAGCATCAGCATCGTATGGGTTGAGATAGCACGACAGCTGGCTGACTTCCTGACCAAGGCACTGAAGAGGGACTTGTTCAAGAAGGCTTTGAGTTCAATCGGCGTGCGTCCGTGAGTCGTCCTCTTTGTCTCTGCTTGCGTCCCTGCGTACCTTGGGGGAGTCTGGATGTTGATCATTTCTCTGCCCGCTCATGTACACTACGCCTGTGCGTCATGGGGGAGTGTTGGTTTTTGCGCATCCCTCGTTGTGCTCTGTTGTGTCCTCCCGGCTTGTGTACATCGGTGTGCAGATGACTGACAGCGAGACTCGACGCTGATGGAGCGTCATCCGGTGGAGTCGACGCACGCGGAGGTCTACTCGCAGTTTGCTGGAGCCTCCTCTCTCCGGCGACGTGCTCAGCTCCATCGGCAGGCCTCCACAGCAGTCGTGCTGCCAGTGGTCACCGCCACCGCAAATTGCTGTCTGCATGCGTCCAGCGCGTCACGTCGTGTCTGCGTCGTCATGCTCTTCCTTGGGTCCGTGTTGCGTGTTGCATGGTCTTGTTCGGCGTCACAGACCACCGTAGGCACTTCCTGGCTTCGGGCAGCCATAACTCTTTGCTACTATTTTTCTAGATGATTCTGACCGCACGACTGCGTTTGTAGCGTCGGTATTATGATATGGTCCCGTTTTCAGGCAAAACGGACGACGCCCGGGTTTTGGGCTGTGGGGCGTCTGGCAGGGCTCACCGAGAAAACCCTGCCTGCTAGAGAATAGGTCCACAGCTATTTTCTGATTGGCTGGTTAGTTGAGTAACAACTTCTACACTAGTGGGGGGGGCCTAGAACTTGGAGGGGTCTCCCATTGTTGTTCATTCTTCATTCCTAATCAGTTACTGCCAGTTTTCAGCTGCTTTCTAGCGCTTACTCTGGCGCACGCATTTCTGAGTAACAAACCCAGAGCTTCCAAACTTAGACTCTAGAGCAGCAGACTGAGGGGGCAGCTGACTTAAGCAATGAGCGTGGAAGTCAGCATGCTGCATCAACAACGCTACTGCCCCAACCTGCTGCGTAGACTTTCCATTTGAATGTCATGACAAAAATGCCCACTTGCACAGTTCATGGACTCATGTACGTAAAAAACATGACACTTCCTTCTCCTTTAGTTGCGACATCATGGCGCACTAGCAGACGTAGGTCGATGACAGCAGGTAACCGTCCATCAGATGATTGATGTCTCGGAGGTTACAATAAGGCTCCCGACGATTGGGCGCGGCATTAGTCGTACCACTTGACCAGATACTCAATCACTTTTGTAGCGGCAATGTCTGATGATATCTTCAATCACGTACTTCGTATACCCGTCAACTTGTACAAAAGGTGGGGGTGCAACAATTGTGTGTCAGAAGTTTGTTCCAGGGTCGCGGTAGTGCTCGAGTTTGCCAATATGGAAGACAGGATGAATTGCCATGATGTCATGCATGCAAAGTCGAGCAACAACAGGGGATTGCATTTGCTTGTTCTCAAACAATCTTGACCAATGGACGAGGAAGGGGTCGACCACCATGATGCCAATGATCGTGAGGAGGCATGGATGGCCTTCCATGCCGAAGTGGACAGCATCAACCGCTCCTTCGGCCTTTGGTGAGTCTGGGTCAACTAGTTTTCATTCCTATTAATTTATCGCAACTCTGCTTTGAAGTTCATTCATGTCTTCTAACATGGTTTTCTTTCCATGTGAGTGCTTTGCAGAGATCACCAAAGTGAAGTTCGTCAACGGGACGTGCATTCCAGATCAAGTGGCCCTGGATTGCACTCTTGCAGTTGATTAGCTTCAGTTGTGGTGTACTTGGGTTAGTAGTTTTGTTCAACTCTTAGTGCCATACAGTTCTAATGCCCAATGGCTGAGCTTGTGGACTCCTCCCTCCCCATGTTGAATGAATTCCACATTCCTTTTTTGTGAAAATGATTCACTAGCAGAAACCACAAATGGGATGGTAGCTTTGTTGAACTTTGGATGTGTTGTAGTGCTCAATGGTGTCCACATGCTTTTTTCCAAAATATGTACCTAAAGCACCTACCAAGCGTACATGTAGNTTCATTTCACTCTCTTTCAATCAACTGTCTCAAGGAACCAGAAACATGAGTACATGTGACCAACTAGACTTGACCGTCATCTTCCTGATGGGAGTTGGTGCGACATTGGTGTGTGTGACACTGTATTCCTACTTGTGGTAACCAACAAGTACAAGATATGTAGGCATGTACCATTGTACACCGACACACAATGACACATCTCCAATGGATGCCTACACGAGTGAATCACAAGCACAAGAAAGGCATGGGGATGATGTCTTCTACGAGGGAGGAGATGAAGAATACGAAGAGGTTGACTCTCTTGATGCTGTTGAGGACATATTCTTTGATGCAATGGGATGTCAAGGACGGTAGGGATGTGGATGTGACTTGTGCCACTGGCTCTGGCTGTGCAATATCCTGGATCCAAAGTGGTTAGATCCAGAGTGGATTGGGCAGTAGTTCCTGAATCAATACTTGAATGCCCAAAATCGTCATTGAAATCATTCAACAATGTCCATGCTTGGGCCATCAACATTACTTTCATGCCCAGACTAGACACATGAATAAGACTGTAGTGCCCATGCTTGTCAGTGAAGTATTACTCAACCGCCCATAGTTGTCAATGAAGTAATATCCCACTGTTGTTGTGTGTGTTGTACACGGCTTACGGTGACACCTCGGCTCCTGTCCATCCATGTGCAGATCCCTGAGACTGGCGACGGTGGCAGTAGACCGGCGGCCAGCGGTGACAGGCACCTAGAAGAGTCTCTTATTATCTAGATTCATGCTGTGGGATAGCACATAGGCGTGCAGCCTATCAAGAAGTAGATCTCGTCCATGCGGCCAATCTGGTTCAAACGGCTCGTCTTTCTGACATGTTTGAAGGGAGTTATGGCCAAAACTGTGTTTTTGCCGCTATTTTGTCCTCCTAGAAAATAGCGCCCATGTGCGCCGCGTGTGTGTGCATCCACTAGGTCCTTGACACTATTTAGGTTGTCAAGGCCTCTGTTGTCATTCTCCCTCACCACAATTCAGTGTTTACAGCTTCTGACACTTGTACTTGTGACCTTGGCCAACCCCTTGCTGTTCTCACATTCACCTATATGTGCCAGCGAGTTAACTGGCCGGCTTGTACTACCACGCCAGCAACAGCACTGCTAGGAAGCTGTCTTTCATGGTATCAGAGCAGCAAGCCAGTGCTGACACAGCTGCGTCGTAGAGGCACAGTAACCGCACTAGAAGTGAGCGACCGGAGCCGTTGCCTTGAGTAGTAGCAGCAGCAGCGCCCTCTGTCTCAGCGAGAGGTCCTGGGAGAACCCACCACCGTTCCGACCGGTTTCTTGATCAATTCCGCGACACTTCCGAAGCCGTTCCGTGATAGCACCAGCCACTCCGCGGAAACTCCGCGGTGTTCCGCGGTGATGAGGTCTCCGCAGCGGATGCGGCCGCTCCGCGACCGCAACGGAATCCGCCGACTGTGCCGCGGATCTACCGCGGTCGCACGCGGCATTCCGAAGTCGTCACCCCGTGGTGACGGTGCCACGGCAGATCCGCGGTGTTCCGCGGATCCGTGGCATTCCGCCGTAGCAGCTCCGCGGTGGTTCTGGAACGCGCCGGTGGAGCTCCACAGTGCTACGCGGTCGCGAGTCCGCGGCAACTCTGCGCCAGTTCCGCGATCGCCAATCGCGGAAGCCATGTAGTGGTCACGGAACATACTGACGGAGGTGCCCTGGCAGTTCGTGGCACCCCGCGTGTTCCGCACCCGTGCGACCGCGGTGGCAGTTTGCGGCACCCCGCCGTGTTGTGCACCAGCACGACCGCGGCCAGCTCTAATTGATTCGCGGCAGTCCACGGACATTCCGCGGTGAGGTATACCACAGAATTGTTCCATCAGGTCTTCGCACGCCTGCTGAATCTGCATAATGAACCTGAATGGTGCACAAGGAATTGCCGCTTGCTGGTGGAAAGCTTGCGAGCAAGTGGCGAATACCTTGTCGCTTGTTTCGTGCATGTGTCAGGCCGTTGACCTGACACATGCACGATATGGCCACACACGCGGCCAGTAACTTCCGGGGTTTTGAAATTTTGGAAGTTGAATTCATCAACGCCATCGCTCGGATGTGAGCAGGACCAGCTCCATGTTTTTCTTTCCCCCCCTCCAACTTCACCCACTATTCACTCCAGGATTCGTTGGTGGATTCCCGAATCCCAAACGAGACCCGACCCTGGATCCGGATTCGTGAATCCGGATCTGGATTCAGCATTCGTGAAAGAGATTCACGAATCCAAGGATTTGTGTGCGGCCTTAGGCTCGAGCGGGATCACCTGGTACTGTGGGCGGTTAGACAGGATGGCGTGAGGGTCGGAGATTCTCAAGCACCCCGGTTTCGGCCTTGTCGGCTAAGGCTTCCGTCGAATCCATTACAGCAACTCTCGATATGGATTAAAAAATATTTTCCAGCATTACATATGACTGCAGCCGTGGGAAGCACATGGTAGCCGTGCATGATGGGATGTACATTGCGACTCGTGAAACCGGCAGAATGTGAAACCTAACAGGCTGTCAAAGTCAGATACGAATGCGATGAAACAGGGATGCATTTTTGGAGAACAAATGTGCAATTTATCAGACTTCGAGGATCCTTCCATCAAGACTGAGATGACGCAATCAGCTTTATGACGTGCAGTGTGTTTGTACGAGCTAAAGATTTGCATTACCATATGTAAGACCCTCGTGATGAAGGCGTCGGAGACCTAACAAACCACGTCAGATTCTTTCCATATTATGCGTACGACCATCGACAACAGTCGTTTCCGCGTAGTTGCTGAAATCTATGTCAAATAAGTTAAAACCATGAAACATATGTCAAGTGTGCCCATGACTGACACTAACGATGGGGCACATATGTCATGTTGTTTTCAAGTATGGGCACCGCTGTCATTTCGATTCTGACTATGGACACCGCATGTGCGTTGGTTTTGACTTTGGATACCTCCATCGGTTTGCTTTCGACTATGGGCACCGTGGATCTATCGACCAAAATGATGGACATATAACAACTCTGTCATTATGCCGATTTTCAAGCTGCAGATATGCAAGGATGTGCAATTGATGGATGTATGTATTCCTGCATATATTGCATGTATTCTTTTTGCGACCGAGTTAACAACGATGCTAATTGATAGTGACCCTCTTGTTTCCTCCGCAGGTTCAAACACATTTCTCGAACGCATTGAGAAGATATGTACAAGCTTCCAAACGACACAGCTGCTGAGTGGGCGTCAGTGTTCCGTCGGACGGTGACAATAGTCACAGGTCGTGCGCACGATGGCAAGGGTCTAGCTAGGAGACACAAGACAGAGTGTCATGATGCTTCAATAGTATTTGCAGAGAGAGATGACAAATGACAGTTCCATGGCATAAGTACCTGCCGCGGCGCACGGCTGGTGTCGCACGCTGCAGCACAAGGTCTGTCGTAAAACCGGCCCAAAACCACTATTTTGGCTGTAACTCAGCGTAGAAATGTCTTAACGCTACGCCGTCTGAACCTAGACATGAAAAATCACAAGCCAGACACTAGGACTGGTCACATGCATGTATCTGGCATAAAACGGTGGACACAAAATGCAAAAGCATGCAAATCGGGCCCACGGCCAATCCATCGATAAACTACTTTGTGCTGCAGAAAAATTGCAGGAGGTCCCTCACAGCGTCCAGAGCTCTAGGACAGTCCTCGGTTAGCTCCAAGCTGGTAGTCCACCACCAGACAACACACATGTACCACCTGGGTCCGCATCAGGGATCTGCAAGGGCATGGACACGGATGAGTGGTCACTCTAAACTATACAGGTTGACAGGAATGTCTCAAATCACAACACTCCACCATGACCCGATTGTACGTATGTCCATACACGTGCCGCACTAAAACTAGTACAACAACACGTGCAGAAACAATCGTGATACAGATATAGGCACACCCCACACGCAACCACTCTCAGGCAAGGGGCAAAGCCTAATAAAACAAATGGCCACCAGAAAGTTCCCGCGTGTTAGTGCCTTTGTCAAGAAGTTAGCATGCTACACGTCAGTTCCAATCCATATGACAGAGATCACGGTTTGCTCCACCAGATTACGCTCAAAGTGATGCTCAACTACAATATGTTTCGTGCGACCATGAAGGACACCCGAGTTCTCCGCAATGGCAAGGGCATCCTGGTGATCGCAACGAAGCACAATGGCGGGTACTAACTGACCCAACTCAAGGAACAGGCGCTACAACCATACTACCTCAGCAGCCCCTACACCCTAGGAAATATATTGTGCCTCCGACCAGCTATGTGCAACGTAGCCCTGCCTTTTAGTGCGTGAGGACACAGGGGTACCACCAAGGAGGAACACGTAACCGGTACGACTTGACCATCTGGACTCCAGGCCCTGTCGTTGTCGGTGTAGCTGTGAAGAACCACCGAGCACTGACGGTGAAAGCAGAGTGCGAGGTACGGTATGGAGACCACATACCACACCACTCGCATAACCGCATGAAGGGCTCTAACACGTGGAGCCTACAAAACCTGTACGATAAGGTTGAAGACAAAGGCGATAGTGAGGCGTGTGGTAATGGCTAGGTACATCAGAGATCCGACGAGACGGAGGTACAACGTCACATCCACTGTCTCCCCCAATTCTACGGGATCGTCCACCTTTAACGCATCCTACACGTCAGGTGTGAGAGGCGTGGAGACCGTGGGCACTGCGCCAAGGAAGTCAGTGAAGCACTCCCCCACGATGCTTGCGTATCGGGCCTGAGGCAGTAGTAGTGTCTGAGGCCTACGGTCTCGCACGAAGTCCATGCAATGAAACACCGCTGCAGGACCAATGTCCTTCATCCTATATGCAATCAAAAGGACGGCTTTGGCCTCCTTAACGTCCTCCATGGAAGGAGACGTGATCAGAAGGTCATCCTAATCGACCAGGATAGCAGTGAACCGCTGAGGCGCCCGTCAGATAAAGAGAGAGGGATCTCCCTCGCTCTCTACATATCCCGCACGAGTCAGGGTGCCAGTGATCTCCTGGTTCCAACATCGAGGAAATTGCTTGAAGCCATACTAGGATTTGCGCAAGCGCCAAACTTTATCACCGTCCTCAAAGCAAGGTGGCTGAGCCATGAAAATCTCCTCATCCAGAGAGCCATACAGGAGCGCATTATTCAAATCCATCTGGTGCAATTTCCAGTCATGTTCAGCAACTACACCAAATAGAGCACGAGCTGAGGTCATGCGGCCGACAGGGACAAAGGTGTCAGTGTAATCGATACCCTCAATTTGAGAGTACCCCTTGACGACCAAGCACGCCTTATGGCATTCCAATGAGCCATCCGGCTTTACTTTCTTCCACAAGACCCACTTGACTTGAATAACCTTTCTCCCTGGTGGAAGGTTGACTAGCACGTCAACTCCATGCTCTCGGATGGCACAAACCTCATCCTTCAAGGCAACACGCAAGGCGTCAGAATCCTTTGATGAGAGAGCTTCCCTCAGTTTGCCCAAACCAGACGCCATGGAGGGAGAGCTCCGAGTGGCAAGTGCACACGCCTCAGTGCTCGGTCTGACAACCACAAGGTCAGCTGCTGTATTACAAGCGATGTGAAACTCGCGAGTGACGAGATCATGCATTACGGAGCACACTGGATATACCTTTGTGTGCCCAGTGCAGACACTCCGGCCTAGGGCCTTTGTGCCGGGACCACCACTCGCGATGCTGCGGGTGGAGCGTCTGGGATGCGGGGCCTGACACATGCTAGACTCTCCAGTCCAATGGTTGAAGACGACCGCCGGGCTCACGTGAGTAACCTTGGCTCAAGGGGCTCACCTCAGGCGCAGGGACAGGCATGACCACAGTTGGTGATGGTTGATGCAAAGGAGCAAGTGATGCCATGCGAGGAGATGCATGTGTGGGAGACACGGGACTCGGTGTGACAGTAGGAGCAGGTGAGGCAGGACTATGCACAGGGGCCAGAGTGTTGGCGGACATAGGTACTAGATCATGGATGCCACTGGGGTGCGAGGGAACAAGGGTAGAAGCCGGCTGTACTGGAGAGGTCTCTGGGCCGACAGCGATGATCGTTGGATCATCAAGAGCCGGAGATCGAGAAGTGGAGGGGGTTCAAACGAACACATCAGCCGTGTGAAAAGTGCTCACAGGCTCAGACTCCTCCATCCGTCGAGAAGCCTCACACGTAGGAACTTGTGTGATGGACAACGACGTGATCGAGATCTAATCGCGGTAGGTGAGGGACTCAAAGAAGAGCGCATCGCGGGACTAAAGGACCCTCAAAATGCTAGGCCTTTGACCACGCGGAGATGCCTACAAAGGCACAAAAGCGACCCCGCTGTGAGACCTTGGACCCCTGCTCATCCTCGGTGTACCACGCAGAAGCCAAGGATCCTTAGATATGAGTGAGATGCAGGCCAGCACGGTGGCCAAACCAAAGCTCGTACGGTGTGACGTGGTGCAAAAGGGGACCATGCGGGAGGCGGTTCCAGACCTACGTCATGTAGGTGAATCCTTCAAAGGCGAAGAACTCAAGGAGACCGCACTAAGACCGCATAGCACAAACCGCATCCTACATGGTGTGGTTACACCGCTCAGAGACACCGTTTTCCTGAGGAGTAGCAGGAGCGGAGACCTGGTGAAAACCCCTGTGCTTGACAAAGAAACTGTCCATCTCACTAAGAAACTTGCCTCTGCGATCTCAATGAAAGGTATGCAGCATGTGGCGAGACTGATGCTCAGCCATCACTAGCCAGAGGCAAATCGCAAGAGTGGCATCTCTCTTCTGGCACAGGCTGTAGATTCACTGCATCCGGGTGAAGTCATGAGTCATGGTCAGGACGTATCTGCCCTGATCAGACAGAGACTCGATAGGAAGAGGACCGAGAATGTCCAAATTGGACCAACTCAAGAGGGCGAAGTGCGCAAGAACGGGAGTCAAGGTAGGTGCAACAATGCATTTTACCCTCAGCACAGAACAGAAAATTGGTCATGGGCGGCTTCTTGAAAGAGGCCGCGTCACGATGTGTTTGAATGAGCTTCAACACAGTGTCAGAGCCCACATGACACATGGGATGATGCAACAGTCACTGGTTCTTAGCAGACAGCACGTTGGTGACAAAAACTCAAGCAGGAGGAGCGGCGGAGCAAGAAGGAGGAGAGATCCAAGAGACACGATAGAGATCATCCACAACAGAGGCACTAAGAACAACGGTACAAGTACCAATAGCAGTCACAATCGCGGAGTCTATAGTGTGCTACACAGAGAGTCCCATCAGTGTGCAGACACGTACAGAAGCAAGCTAAGCTTAATGTTTGGCACAAAAAGCACCTTGGAAAGATATAGGGGGCCAGACGGACCATTAAAGCACACAACCCGAAGACCCTGGATTGGCAAAAACTGACCAGAGCCTGTGCAAACAGAGTGAACAGACGCAACAGGACCGAGAACACCAAAGTCACTATGACGACAGGTCATGTGATGAGTGGCACCTGAATCGATGATCTAAGTGCCACCAAGATCATGATTGGAGGACATCACTGTAGAACGGGCAATGGAGCACTCAGCCTCAGACGAGCGCTGAGCAACACGTCAGGAGGAACGAGGAAGGGCACAGAGGTGCAATTCATTCATCCAATCGGTACTATCAGGCCCATCATCATCATATGCCAGCTTTGCTCCCCCACACAAGTCATCACGAGTGACAAGAATAGACAAAAAAACAGTCTGTGAACCACCCGACTGTGACAACACACTTGCACCTCCCTGAAAGTGAAGTGCGAGAAGATGAAGGAGCTCGGCAATGGTGCGGTCATGCGGGTCTGGGTCGCCACTGCTCGCGGGTGAGGAAGCAGGAACTGTTGCAGTCATGGTCACAACGCGACCGGAGGATGTGCTCTTGGACCCTGAAGACGCTGCGCATGTGCAGCCTAAAGATCACGAGTGATCCGCCCCCAATCAAGCGGCTGCTGGCACTCGTTGTAGCGATGAGCACCTCCATAGATGTAGCAGTGGACAGTGCGTCCATTGCTACTGCATGAGGACAACTGCTATTGTTGCTGCGACTGCTGTTGGCCCAAACCACGCTTCTTCCTACCCTTCTTTCCCTGTGCCGTGGCTACCACACCCTGCATCTGAGTCGGGGTAGCCGGGGTGGAAGGGGAAGAGGAGGGTGTGCCTTTCAAAACTGTAGGATGGAAGGGGAAGAGGAGGGTGTGCCTTTTGAAATTCCATAAGAGTCTCACGCGGCATGTCGTAAAGGAGTCTGCGCATCGCCCAAGCCGCTATTAGCACCTGATTGCGGTCCATAACCTGGTACGGACTGCGATAGTAGAGCCATACCCCCTCTCAAGTGGCCGAGACCTGGATTAGAGTCTCCCAACAGTAAATGTCATCATCGCTGACATAGCGTGGGGGTGGTGTCTCGAAGTCCTTGGGTTGCCGCTTCGTCGGGAGAGCAACCGCAGTCTGGGAAGGATGAGGGATGGAGAAGATGCCAGGATGAGGAAAGTCGCCGAGATAGGGGTCAGGCAAGGATCATATCTCCGGTAACCGGGAACTGGAACACGTCTGAAGTTGGCGAAGACGCTCCTGAAGCTCGCAAATTTCCCTCTCAAGGGCGTCATCCTCCATACATGGCATGTCGGGGTCCTCATCCAAAGGATCAAAAAGTGGCGGGTCCTGTCCAGCTGCTCTCATCGGTATAGATGCTGATTGCTGTGCAGAAGGTATGACACCATCGACTCCCCTGGATGCCTTTTGTGGGGCCATGGACTGACCACGAATTAGATAATTGGGCGCACGGATGTCATTAGTCAGCTACTACTGGTGATGACAAATCTCATCATGCTGACGACGTAGGTCCGTAATTGCCTGCGAGCGTGGGCTCATGACCCCTGAGGAGGAGGAAGAGGGATCAGGTGGTCCTTCGTCCTTGTCACCGGTCGGAGCCATGTCAACGCTCAGTATGGACCGGGATGTCAAACTGATCATATTGCGGAACTATTAGCGTTTCTCAAAGATTTGCAACGCTGGTAAAAAATGATGTTTCAGCCAAAAGTTTGGCTAAATGCTAGTGTTGACGTCATCACTCACAATGATGGCATCAGAATGAAGGTTGTCCAAATGAGGCAAATTTTGGAGTGATTATGCGCCAAAAGATGCTGAATGCAATGGTGGTGGTTTTGTGCAAAAAAAAACTTTTAAAAATAAGAAAAAAAGACGTTACCGATTTCTTGTCAGCCCAAAATTTGGAAAAAAATCTACATCTGAGAGTGTTGTTTCATTTCCTTGAGCCTACAGGACATGAAATGAGGCAGGGGTTAATAGGGTTTTGCAAGAGCTTTCTAATGAGCTCTTATACGTTGAAAATGGTGGTCAAATGGGGCAGTTGCACTCTCTCACGTCCGGGGAGGGTGGTGGGTGCGACCTGAGTGAAGCTTCTAGGACCCTTCATAGACCTCTTCTCAACATCTCATGCCTCAACTGCTATTGGAGGGGGTTGGGAACCCTTGGCTGCCCCGTAGTGGTGGTGTAGTGATGCGGTTGCAAGGGTTTCTCCACAGCTGCCATCTGCTGCGGCGGGTCACCGTGGATTGGTGGGTCCTCCCAAGACCGTGGCTTTAGCTTTGGCTCTCACTGCTGCTGCCACTGTTGCGTCTCTACTGAACAGCATAGCGAGGGATGCTTTGCCGCTTTGATACCATGAGAAGATGCATACAAGCTTCCTAGCGACATAGCTGCCGACTGGGCGTCAAAGTCTTGTCAGACAATGACAACAGTCACGGGTCGTACACCCGACGGCAAGGGTCCGGCTAGGAGACACAAGATAGAGTGTCATAATGCTTCAATAGCATTTGTAGAGATAGATGACAAATGACAGGTCCATGGCATAAGTACCTGCTGCGGCGCACGGCGGGTGTCGCATGCGGCAGCACAAGGTTTGTCCCAAAACTGGCCCAAAACCACTGTTCTGGCCGTAACTCAGCGTAGACGTGTCAGAACGCTACGTCGTCTAAACCTAGACGTGCAGAATCACAAGTTGGACGCTACGAATGGTCACATGCATGTATCTAGCATTAAAAGGTAGACACAAAATGCAAAGATATGCAAATCGGGCCCACGGCCGGTTCGCCGATAAACTCCTATGTGATGTACAAAAACTACAAGAGGTCCCTAGTAGTGTCTAGAGCTCTGGGACGGTCGTCGGTCAGCTCCAAGCTGGTAGTCCACCACCAGACGACGCATCGGTACCACCTGGATCCACATCAGGGATCTGCTCGGGCATGGGCACGGCCAAGTGGTCACACTAGACTGTATAGGGTAAAAGGAACGTCACAAATCACTACACACACACACACCCTCTTTTCTCCTACCAAAAGAACAGTACCCAGAAATGATGCACCTGCAAGAGTGGCAAAAACGACTCACACTGGCACTCGCCACTCTCACTGGATCCTCGCTTCTGACAGGCCAGTGTTTTCTGTGGTGCATTTCTGGTTCGTCAACTCATGTTGGCATTGATTTGTCCGGTGCCGAAGGAATCCATGCCGGCATCTGCCGGTTTCATTGCACGTTTCTCCATGTTTCATTTCGTTGGCCGCACGTTAAACCCCCATCATGTGGACATCCGATAGAAGGACGCTTTTTGGAATAGGCTTCTCTGATCAACCAGGAGGCGATAGGGCAGTATCGAGGAACGAATCCCAACTGGAGGTATTCTACATCAGGAGGGCGGTCGAACTTCGCATCCGACACCAATTCATCCTTGAAAGAAATGTGATCACTTGTACACTCAATGGGAGTACAACATTGAGTTGACCCAATTAGTTTCCTTCGCAGGGACATTTGTTGGTTTGTGTGGCTTCCACCCAGATGAGCAATGACCATGATGATTACCCCTATGTCCTGTACCGGTGGTATGGAGCAACAATACTAGAGAGCACGACGACGTGGTGAGGGTCCGGAGACCTCTTCAACACCTTCAACATGATGAGTGTGACGCAGGTGAAGCGTCCAGGCAGCCTAATCGTCTTGTGTGGTGATGCTCAAATTTTCTTGGTTGACTGGCCACTCTTGCCAATTTGCATGCTTTTCTTGCTTGTCATGTCTTGGTGATGCGAACCCACCTTTTGTGGGTCTATAGCGTAGAACTAGTCGTTCTGCACCTTCAGGTACAGACGACACATGATTCTGACCTCTGAGCAGTGAGTTTTGGCCAAAACTGTTGTTTTGGGACAGTTTGAGCAAGTTGAAAAGTACAGTGGCCTCTAGAGACTCTAGGCGGACGGAAACTATTTAGGTGGATTGTTGCTCATTTGTTACACTCTCTCTGCAATTATATTTGATTGGAGCTTTCTATTATTGTACGTTTCCCTACCTAGACCCTTACAGTTTCGTGCATGACTTGTGACTGTCATCACACACCTGAGAAACTTCCTGGAACCTTCCCAATTACTTGCCACTTAACTAAGCGTCACCGCTGAGTCAGTATGTGATGTCATTCACAAGTCATGCACAAAACTGCAAGGGTATGGGTAGGGACGCGTACAGAGTGTCAGGAAGCTCAAATTGAATATACTTGCAGAGAGAGAGAGAGAGAGAGAGAGAGAGAGAGAGC
>SZWC01008757.1:98676-111908 GCA_023375785.1 Penium margaritaceum
CACGCGACCGTGTCCGTTTGTCCTCAAACCGGCCCAAACCCACTGTTTTGGCCGTAACAATACGCACATGTATGCAAACGCAACACCTTCTGAACCTAGAAATGTAGAATCTCAAGCCGGACGCAACGACTGGTTACACGCACAAGTCTTGCATCGATTTGTGGACAGACGATGCAAAACACACAAATCGAGCTCGACATCCAGTCAACCGAGAAAACTCTAGCGTCTGTAGGAAAACAGCAAAGGACGCTGGAAAGCACCCGGGATGTCGTGGCAGATGTCTCGCAGCTGCTAGTGCATGGAGCCAGCACTCTTCGGTGCTCCGGCGCCAGCTGCATGTGCATAAGGGATCATTTGGTTGTGCTCTCCAGTATTGCTACTTCACACCATCAGTGCGGGTAATCACCATGGTCCTCTTGTGATGGGTGGAAGCCACACAAACCATCGCTCCCCCTGGCTGAAACAGCTTTTACCACAATGATGACTGAGTGAAGGTAGGGACGGATTGCTCACAAAACCAACCATGGGGAGAACCAGTCAAGCACACTCATACCAGTACCTCTCTCTCCTTGCAAGGGGACTATGCTCAGTGTCTTTCGTAAACACCAATCACATTACAAGGTCTTCTCGTGACAGTGGTGCAACCCACCAAGTGCCTAGGTCTCGACATTGCACAAAGTCAATCACATACCCATGTGTTTAACACCATGCAAGGGGTACACAACAACAAGATCTCCTTGTGACCCCAGAACATGTCTTCAGGTCTTCGGTTCTCGACCACACCTGCTCGCATGCATAGAGCATACATAATGCATGGAGGCAATGGGTCTCCATGTTACACTGGTAAAACTCACCAGGTGCGTGGGTCTCGACGAGCATAACCTCGACCAGAGCATTGTGCCACATCCAAAGTGACCACGCTGTCCTCATAATGGTGTCAGGCCAAAGCCCACACACCAAAACTCCCTTGGGGCTGCAGAGGTTGACAACTCGAGCAAACCTGATGGTTGCTCCCAACATAACGGCTGAGGAGGGAACAAGGCTCCCTCATGGCCATTTACCCCTGCACACCAATAATAAGGGTGACGATGATACTAGTGGGATGTTCTTGCACAAAGCCTCAGCCCGGAGCACCGTCGTTGCTTTCATCGTTGTCAATATTGTAGTCATCACTGTTATCTTCACCTAATGATCTGAATGGTATAGCGCTGAGGACATCCTCCAACTACATCACCTGATGTATGATTGTGAGCTGCTGAGCTGCAACTCGCTACGTGGTGTCTCGAGCATCAAGATGTGTGTACATCTCGTTGAGCTTTGCTACCGTAGTCGGGCGACCGGTTGCATCTGTGGCATGTAGATGGTCAGTCGCGGAACAAACCTGAAGGTGGACCTCCTTCACATGTACTTTTGCGCAAGCCATGGCCTCCTCCAACCTTGCGACCTCGTCCCGTAGGAAGTAGTGCAGCTTTGCCTGCTCGTTGCACAAGTCAACGTCCTCTGTGTCAGTAGTCGAGTCAAGTGCCGCCTGTCCACAAACTACTTGGAGGGTGTGGGCACCAAACAATGAGTCACCAAATAAATCTTGTGGGGCTCTAGGAACAACAGCTGCGAAGGCACCTTCTATTGGTGACACACTTGTCGCTCGGCCGTTAGCTGCTGGCCAGACGTCAGCATGTGTAGATACATCTGCATCCACGACGCCAGTGCGGTCATCAAAGATGTGCTCAGTGCCGTGGTGATCCTCCCGACCCCTGGTGCACAATCCATCATCCACCTGCTGCTGGAGGTCCACCTGTCCTAGACATGCATCCTACAGAGACCACTCAACTGCCTCAAGAAGCCTGTGTACATTCTCCACACACTCCTAGCAGCCCCCCGTGCAAGAAAATACACGGTGTAAAAGTAGTCGCTTGCCTTCTCAAGCTTGGCCATGAGACGTTGCATGTGCGCCTTTGCTCCAGCCACGGCTGCCTCCTAAGCATGCATCGTGGAGCGGAGGTGCTCCAGCACAGTAACTACAATAGTGTCATTGGCAGGAACCGCCATGGTGTCAACAACGTTGGTTAAGGGACCCATGGGCCAAAGGTCCACAGCTGGCTCTGTGTCCTCCATTGTGGATGCTGCAAGTTCATCAGGCGCTATCGACGTGTCGCACACACAGATGTCTACCGTCGTACAGGGGCCATCCTTCACTCGTGTTGCGGTTGTTATAAATACGGCATCACACATGGCCTCTACATTTATCACCGACTCCGTGTCTACCCAATCCCCCATGTACGAGTCGTCATCCTCACAAGGAACGTCTGTCCCCTCACAATGGTTGGCCACATGCTCCCGTCGTCCAACACTATTTGGTGCATCAATTGTGTGATGACATGTGGTCGAAAACGGACACTCCATCCCCCCTACCGCCATCCAAGACGCACACAAATTCTGCGATCGGGGACAAGGGAGACGGCTCTACTGTAACTCATGTCACAGTCATAGCAGCTCCAATCGTCTCGACCATCGTCAAGGTATCAACGGCCTCTGCTGCCTCTTTGACTCCCTCTGCCACATCGGCTTCAATCTCCAACTTGATCTCTGAAGCTGGCTCAGCATCAGACCACACCTCCTTGCATGAGCAGTCCTCCCCCACAGTGGGAGCATCTGTCCCCTCTAGATGCTACACCAACTGAGTGTGTCGTATGCCTCCGTCTGCTGCCTCAGTCCTTAGCTCCACTGTAGTCTTCAGTGGACACTCCATCCCCCCTCACAACCGATACATTAACAGAAGCTGAAAGGGGGTGACATACCAATCCCGTGACTGGGGACGAGGGAATCGGCTCCTCCGTAACATATGTCAATGCTGGTGCTGCTGCTTTTGATACTACTATTGATGCTGCCAATATCAGTGTTGCAGACTGGACATGTCTAGCCAATCGTGCCATCCGTTGTCGCGTGCAGCGTGTGCATGCACGAGGGGTATCAACAGAAGGGACAGCTAAGAGAGCAATGGGGTCGGAGGTTGGAATGACTCTGACAACCTCTAGGACTTGGGGGAAGGTATCACATGTGGATATGAGGTCTGGCAACAAGACATCCTCAGGTTATGTCTCACACACGGGCGAGGATGATGAGGATGAAGAGGGGGGAGTCTATACCGTAATGGTGGAGACAGACCGCTCAGAGACCACATGGTTTGTGAGCTGTTGCACCATGCCCTTTAGACCCTAGAGCTTGGCGTACAATACTGTCATAGCTCCACTAAGGGGTGCCATGGTATCGGCCGACAACGTCTCTGAGCTGGATGGTGAAGAAGAAGGGCAGGACCGTATCCATGGCGGTTGCCACTCGACAGGGCCTTGGCGACACTGGCGCCAGCCATGGTGCTGATCGCTATAGTAGTAGCAGGCAAAGCCGTTAGACGCCTGAGGCATGTGCCACGGTTGAAAATGCTACTGTGGACGCGGTGCNTCTCCATCACCAACCCACGTCTGTGACCCCCAGCCACCTCTTTTCTATTGTGCCGCTAACATCGTATCTCACGTGATTCTTGTTGATGTTGCTGCGGGCAACTTGACGTTTTTTTTGGGATTCACCGGACGCTCGATGCTAGTGGGGTACTCCTTCAGGATCTTTCTCAAGTGCCCCACTCAAGGAACCCTACTGTCCTCTACTCCTTTTTTAATGCTTTCCAGCTCAACCCTTGCCTCGAGTGAGCTTGACGAGCGAGCTCGCTTCGCAATCTCGTCGAGCAAGCTTGCAAGGCGAGCTCGTCAAGCGAGCATGTTTAGCAAGCTCTCCAATCGGTGAGCTCACTCATGGGTGGGCTACCTTGCAGCATGAATTTGTAAGGCAGCTTTGCATGGCAAGCAAGCAAAAGTAGTGGCTGTTGCCGTTGCGGCTGTCCTTACTGCATGCACTGCTGCTACTGTTGTTGCTACTACGCATGTGTGTACCTACAGCCCCACACTACAGCTGCTCGCTGTCGCCGCTATCGTTGCTACTACTACCGTGTAGTGTTGTTGCGGCTACTGCAAGGGGGTACTGAGCACCGCTATTGTGCGTTGCTGTCGCTTGCTACTATGGATGCTGTCCTTGGACGTTTACTGCTATAACTGCTAGCTGCCACCGCTACCACTACAGCTCCTACTGCTGAGGCTACTGCCCCCCGCCGCTACGGTTGCAGCTGTGAGCCGCCGCCGCTGCTACTATGATTGTTGGTGTGGCTGCCAGACGTCGCCGCCACACCTATAGCTCCTCACCGCCGCTTCTACTACTGCTGCTTCTGATGCTGATGCGGCTGTTGCCCACCATCGTTACTGATGTAGCTATTTTCTACCGCCGCTATTGCTGCGGTTGCTGCGAAGGCAGGTCCCCTCTACCACTGCTACTGCAGCTGCTCACCACTACTGCTGCTGCTATGGCTGCTAGTGTGGCTGTTGTCCTCTGCTCTTGCTATTAGAGATGCTCGCCGCCACCGCTGCCGCTGCTACTACTGTTTCTGTGGCTATTGCCCATAACCGCTCCCGCTACAGGGACTTCCTGCCATTGCTGTTGCTACGGCTGCTATTGCTTGAGCTGCCGCCGCTATCTCCACTGCCTCCATCACTCTGTTGCAACGTAGTTGTCGTGAGGCCCTCCAGGATCTGTTGCTGCTGGTATGAGTGGTTACTCACTCTCTGCTGCCTGGCAAAAAAATGTATGGCTCTTCTGCTCTGATACTATGAGAAACTTCTTGGAACCTTCCTAACCGCTTACCACTTGACTAAGCATCAACGTTGAGTCAGTGTGTGATGACTGTCACAAATCATACACAAAGCTGCAAGGGTCGGGGTAGAGATTTTTTTTGGCAGCAGTGAGCGTGACAAAAGCCATATGATTTCTGCAGTCTCAACGTCATTGGTTTGGTCCCCACTTATGCCAGTGATCTGGAATGAGGCCAATGTCGGGCCCTCAAATCCCCGGGTTGGATGAACCCCAGAGGAAAGCCGAAGAATCTCATTGTTGTAGGAGTCCAACCACTCAGTGGTTGGACATCCCGGATGCAAATCTTCAATCTCAAGAGGTTTTGCTCAACCAGGTCTTGGCCAATCTCAAACATTGCTAGCCCAACAGATTGGGCCTCAAATGCTTGCCCAGCCAGTCGGATGACCAACTGGCAGTCTTTCAGTTGAATCTTCTTGTACCGGGTCTCAGCAGTAGCAAAATCAGCAGCAGCCGCAGCAGCAGCAGCAGTAGTACCCCCATCAGCAATAGCAGCAGCAACAACAAGTGTCTCTCACTCCCTTGCAACATCAACAACAGCAACACTTGTATGCCCAAAGTCTTATGCAATCATTTCTTTCTGTCGCTAGTTTCATTATTGCAGTGTTATGTACCTCGTGTGTGTCAGCAACCTAGCACAGGCAGCATGGCCATGTCTAGCTTGATTATGCCAACAGGACATCTGGCAATGAATGTTGAGTCGCCACCTCCTCGATACTGGGATACCCTCGGGTTCGAGGTGTTTGGCTTCCAGTTTCATATTTGGGCTATCGCCGAGGGGTTGTTTTCCTCTTACATGACTGATAATCATGTCATAAATGCAACACAGTCTGTTGCTACAGCTTGAGCATTCCGCGACCTAGTCCTTCCATTCCCAGACCACTCCATTGTGGATGTTAAACAATTTAAGGCAGATCTGACTTGGCAAGGTGCGAAACCCCTTGGAGCTTGCCAAATTGTTCCAACCACCCATCAGCGCATTGGTCAGGCTGATCTTAACACATTTAGGAGTTCACTTCCCTTTGCAAGAGTGATACAAAGGTTGTTGATGTATACTGGCTCCGTGCATTGTGTGCCTACACTCGCTTGGGCACGAAGATGCTACCCTAGTACACAGCTTTGGCTACGATCATGCTGGGAGCTCATAAAAGGTACTAGGCCATTTTCCAGTGTTTTGAGCCCATGGAGTTCATGCGCATGGGGGAGACTGGCACCCTCCTTTCTTGGACTCAGGACTATTGTGTGCAAGTGGCAGCCATGGGTTCCGTTGCAGTCACTTCTGACACTCCATCTATTTCAGCATTATCCATCTCCTTCATCCACCCTCCCTCACCATTGATCACCTCCTCCAGATCTCCTCCATCAAGTGCTAGCACGAAAGTGGTTCTAGATAAGGGAATAAAGGGGGTAAGGGGATCCAGGGTTCCTAGGGAGAAACTGGTGGAGTTCTTTGCTATTGCAAATGTGGTGGCAACCAGAAATGGTAGGAGTGTCCTCGTGAGCATGACTTTGCCAAGATTGGGCATATGATTCACAATGTTTGGGGGGTGTGTGTGAGTCGTGACATCGGCACATCAGGTGCTTCCACGAGCAGCGAGCCCTCCCATTCTCCATCCATAGAGACACAGACTTGACCATTAAGGGAGGTGCAAATTGCATGCACAGTGCCAGGGGCCTCACCACTTGCACAGACAGATTGTGTGCGATGGTTTGTTACAATGGCATGCCACTCTTTGTGGATGATCATCTTCTTTGTGATTTGCCGTCGTGGATTTGCCGTCGTGGATTTGCCGTCAGTTCCTCATTGTTCATGTGCTGACCTAGTAGAGTGTTGTGCCAAACGGGGCGGAGATGGTGAACAGGTAGATGTTGCAATGTAGAATACGGTTGATGATTTGTGGCACTTGAGTAAACTATGATTAGCGGTCAGTGTCTTCCATGCAAGTGTTGAAATGATCAAACACAAATAAACAAGTGTCGAGTTACGAATATCGGTAGTCGCGTCATCGGGTCGATCGTCGAGCAGCGCGTGTGGGGTTGTATTGTGAGTGGTCGGATCGAGAATCTCCGCCAAGGAATTGGGGTACTTTGAGCATCGACAGCAAAGATACGAAATGCATCTTTATAAATCTTGATTTATCTCAATTTCTCGAGAAGTCAACCAAAATTTTGTGACACTTCTGTCGATGATTCTAGAAAGTGGTTGAATTTATTAGGAGGTGCGAGAAGGTTCGCCAGAGGACGAGGACAATTTTCCGCATTGCCCTCAATTGTCGGAGTGAAAATCAATGTCTCGACACACGGTGGTCTATTTGTGTGATGACAAAAATACCCACACAGAGAGATTAGGATGTCGTTTACATCCGGTATGTAACACTTCCCTCCCTTTTGGCCACGACGTCTTGGCACATGTATAGATGTGGCCCGGTAGTATCTGTCGATCAAATGCTCAACATCTTGGAGGTTCTCATAGGGTTCTTTGCTATTATGCACGGATTCGTAGCCGTGCCACTTGACTAGGTATTCTATCATTTCACCACGTTGGCGATGGTCGAGGATGTCCTTGATGACATACTCTATGTCCTTGTCCACTTTTACAGGAGGAGGGGTAGGCACATCCCTGCCAAGGACGTTCTCTCCGGGTCTCAGTAGTGCTTGAGTCTGTTGATATGGAAAACCATATGAACTTGCATAGATTGGGGAGTTTCAGCTACGTGACAACAGGGGTTTGCATTCGCTCAATCACAAAACGGTCCCAACCATTGTGGTTTGAGCTTCAAACAGTCAGCTCCGTGTAGTTTGATGTTGGCCGAACTGAGAAGGACTTCGTCGCCAGCGGCAAAAACATCGGCACTGTAATGTCTTTCAACTGCTCGTTTCATCACCACTTGTCTGCCGTGTTTCATCTTTTATGGTGGAGAAGTAACGACGATGGATTTCAACCGTGGGAATGTTTCTCTGGTTGTGTAGTCTAGCTAATGTGGCGGGAAGTTTGCTATACACCACATTGAACGGAATTTTACCAATGGAGATTGCCGAATTGTATGCGATTTTGGCGGTCTGAAGTTCTTGTGCCCAATCCGTCCCATGAGGTTGGCATAATCTTTGAAGAAGTTGTTGGAGCGTCTGATTGGTCCGCACAGTTTGGCTTGTCCGAAAATGACTTTGTGATCACTCATTGGACTTGACCTTTGGAGCTTTACATCCCGTCGACGGTTCTTCAGTCGTGTACTCCGTATTCCCGCCCACTTGTACAGGCAGTAGAGGTACAAAATTTATTCCAGGGAAGTCCGTATTGGGGTCCCGGTGGTGCTTGAGTTTGCCGATGTGAAAGACAAGGTGGATGACCATGTTGCCAGGCAAGATAAATGAGGCGAAAACATTGATTTGCATTTGCTCGATCTCAAACAGTCCAAACCATTGGAGTTTGAGGTTTGTAGAATCCTATCCTCGTAGCGTGATGTTTTTTGAGGTACAAAGGTCGTGATCGTCAGCGCTGAACACATCTTTACTACGATGTCGGTCAGCTGCAAGCTTCATAGCTACTTGAATCTTTGCAAGAGTCTGTTGTGTTTCCTCCTAAACACTGGCAAAATCCCTGCGTGGATGTCAATTGTGGAGATGTTGTTTTGAACGTACAATTGAGCCGGTATGGCAGGAATCTTACTGTAAACCACTATGAAAGGGGAATTTATTGATTGTATTAGATGTGGTAGAGTTGTATCTGAGTTCGGCAACCGGCATCTTGGCTGCCCGATCGATGCTGTGTGACTGGAATCATGTACGGAGAAGCGGTTTGTGTGTCTGATTGATCCGTTCCATATGCCCATCTGTTTGAGGATGTGACATCGTTAGTAGCTGTATCCGACTGCTGGAATGCGTCATCAGTTCGTGCCAAAAAGAACAAGTGAAGCGGCCATTTCTGTTGCTAATGATGGCATGTGGCATGGTGTGTAGCTGTACGATCTTATTCAAGAACAACCGTGCTGTTCCTTTTGTGGTGACTGTAGTCGTTGTCGCGATGAAGTGGGGTGTTTTTGAAATCTTGTCCAGCACAATGAGGATGATGTCATACCCCTCAAGAATGGCAGGCAATCCGGTCACAAAGTTCTGACATCGGCCCTCGGTTCTGTCAAATCAGGTAGGGGTTGGAGGAGACCGTTGGCCTCGTGTGACGTGATTTTTCTCTCTCACAGGTATCACACGATCTGTGGGATTTTGACATGTCGCACTGCATCTTATTCCACCAGTGGTATCCGGCAAGCCTCTTCGGCATCTTGTCTTTGCCGAAGTGTCCAATTGGACCTGTGTCATGGAATTCCTCGAATAGCAATCTCTATAACTCCTTGTTTGGTGGCAGGACGACTTGGCGAGTGAACCGTCATCACCACTAGGGATCACCGAACCAGAACTTGATATCGTCATACCTGTAGAACTCCTTGTAACCTTTTGCGAATAGTCTCTTGATGTACGGGTCTCGTTCGACAAGCAATGTATTGATCTCTTCCATCAAATTCCGTCAAAGCATCCGCCGGATTAGTTTTTTCCAGGCTGGTACTCAATGTCCCAGTTGAAGCTGGACTTGAGAAACTCCATCCATAGAGTCTTTCTATGGATTAAATTTGCCTGGATTTTGAGATGTTTCAAGACGTTGTTGTCGGTGTGGACCGGCTGTTTTCCACCTTTTCTGGGCCCATGGTGATTTGTCCGGCGCCAATTATATCTCCCAATAACTCGATCAAACAGCGACGGAAGTCACATTTCAGTAACTTTCAAAAAATAATCTTTCTTTGTAAAACTTTGAGAACTTTTCAAAGATGTCCAACGTGCTCCTCTAGGATAAGGGTGAGAACCAAAATGCCGTCAAGGTACACGAGGACGAAATCATCAAAGTACAAGCAGAATATGTTGTTCATTGTGGACATAAATACTACGGGGGTGCTTTGAGTCGGAATTGCATAATCGTGAATGCAAAGTGCCCCTATCTGGTGTGGAATACCGTCTTCTTTACATCCTTATCCTAGATTAGATATGCGGGATATGGTAAGAGCTGCTACGTAAGGCGATATTACTGAAATTTTGGGTGCCATGGAGTTGGTCAAAACGTCCGTCTGGTCACGGAAATGGATAGACGTTCTTGATGGTGATGTCGTTCAATGCTTGGTAGTCCATGCACATTTGCATATCTACTTTTCCAGTTTTTACAAAAATTACAGGCGATGCGTACGGTGACATGGAGGGTTTGATGAACCCTTGACCGAGTATCTTGTTAAGCTACTCTTTAAGCTCACTCTGCTTGTTGTTGCCTATTCGATGTATACCCTTCATTGTCGGTCTGCTACCCAGTTTCAGGTCTACCTAATGGTCAATTTTCTTCTATGGAGGTAGCTCTCCGGGCAGTTTGTCGCAAAAAAATCCATCAAACACCTCGACTAATGATGCAAACTCCCCTGATACGGCTGCAAACTTCACAATAATCGAGGTCTTTGCCACTGCTTCAGCAGATGTTTATTCTTCCATTATTTCCACGTGGACTAGCCAAGCTCGGGCCCCGCGTTCAAGGTATTTCTTGGTCACTTCTAGAGAAATCGATTGGTATTTTATGGCTACCATAATGTCCTCTGCTACCTCTACCTCTGTTGTTTCCCACATTTGCCATTCCATTGTGGGTCACTCGACCACCGACAGGTCTCGTTTTCTGACCTCGATGCTGACGTAGACTGGAATGCTGCTCCAGTCTACTTGCAGATTGTGTCAATGTAAGAAATCTTGCCCAAGGATGATTTTGTGGTCACTCATTGGACAAGTCCTCCAGTCCATTACACCATGCAGATCTGTGATATGCTCTGAGAGTGGTTTGCAAGGTTAACATGTGTGCAGTTGTCCATCAACGAGTTTTCCTTGGAACACTCTGGGTTTGGTCTGTAAATCTAGTTTATAAAGCATTTCGTTCATAGTTTCCCATAGCTTTATCAAAGACAAAGCTATTAGAAGCTCCTCCATCCGTAATGACGGTACCGTTCTAAGTTTCTTACAACCTCTTGGTTGTACCTGTAGCAGTATTGTTGGTTGGTCATCCTTTTACCCGTCATAGAACTTTGCAATTGGAACACTTGTCTACATCAATGTGAGCCACTCGGATGGGTGATTGGTCAGTGCAGAATTTTGCGACCGGAAAGGAGGCTTGCCGTTTACTCCTGCCCTTTGTCTTTTCCAGACCCATCACTCTTTTTTTGTGACTTCATCCCCTTTTTGGTTTGTTGATGCAGTTTCCAACAGTCGCATGGGATTTGACCCGACATCCTACAAGTTCAGCAAAGTCGTTGATTGCATTGATCGATGTATTCAATCTCCATCGGAAACAAGGTATCCCTTGACTGCGACTTTCCTTTGCTAGAATAGGAGTTTTGGCTTTGGGATTACCAGCTGCTGGATGCTTGTATTCAAGCATTTTAGTCGGTGCTTTCGATGCAATCTGCCACTGTGATCATTTGCAGAAGGTTGTCCTTGATGCCAAAGATCATGATTACCCACCAAATATCTCGCTTGAGGCTGTTGTTGTAGGAGAAATACATTTTGTTAGGGGCGAGGTCACTCCCAATGTTTATTACGTGGACACTCTGAGTGTACTATGTCACGTTAAACTGTTGATACAGACGTTGGAGTATGTGCAATGTGATCGTTGTCTTGTTCAGGTTTGCAAAGTGAGCAGAAGTAGCGCGTAGGAAGTTGGTCCAGATTTCCAATGTCATGAGGGAGTCGTGCAACGTCAAAATAAATTTGCTCAAGAGGTAGTACGTGTGCGGTCAATTATGTGAGAGTGGTCACGTTAGTCGTTGATCTGGGCCTGCCCATCTCTTGCTACTGTTGGATGGTCTTTAGGTCGGACAACCAACTCAAAGATATGTCGCGCAAAAGCGAGGCTGCGAGGTCAATTTTCTTCTTGACGATGTTGACCCAAGCAGCGATAAGGTATACCTCGAAACTCATCAGCCTCATCCTGACTATTGGTTCCTTGGAGTTTACAGGATGGAACGGCTCAAGAAGTGCTGGTTGAATCTGGGGTTCACTCGAGAGCCTTAAACTCCTTTTGGTGAGTACTGCTTTGTGAGAACGCGACACCTAAAGCTTCTCTGTCATGTTGAGTTGTTGGAGAAGACGAGTGTTGAGGTTCTTGAGTCGTGACAGCTTCTAGTACATGTATTTGTTGATTCACGCACGTTGGAAAATGCCTCCCATCGTGCCAGGTGCCTTCCCATCAGGCAGCGAATGAGGCAAAGGGTTCCTAGAGCCCGAGAAATCCGTCACCGGGTTGGTTGTCAGGTTTGTTGTTGTTGTAGCACTTACCGCAAAGGTTGCTGCTACTAGTTCATTTGCTTAGAGCGCGTCAGTGTTTGCGCACAACTGATCCTTCATCACTGGAGTACTAGTCAGGGAGTGTTACTCATCGGCGGTTTTGATTGCTTTGCTCACCGTTCTTGTCACAAGGTTTTTGGCAGAGATACCCCGAGGAATCATTCAAGGTTGTTGGTAGGTAGTTAATGCGGCGGTTGTCCCTCCAGTGCCGCTGCGCTCAAATACCAAGTTATACATTGAGCGGAACATAAGTGTTTTATAGGGATGATAAAGGAGACTAAAGAAGATTCCAAGATGTGGGGAAAATGGCTAGTTTTTCCTTTAGCAGTAAGTGTACTTCAATGAAAAGTGTTCAGTCAGATACATGTACCATGCTAATAGCCATACATGTGCACATTTACAAGTGTAAATTAATGCTTTTTTTACACCAAAAATTGGGTATTTTCTATTTCCTGTGCGGTCGCCCATATTGGGTACTTGGCTAATTAACAGTACTAATATTTGCCCATCGGTCCAAGTCCTATACACACAAGGTTCATATTCGGTGTTTGAGCATTTGATTTTCTCCCTCGCCCGTACCCGTCGGACAACCGTCCATTTTCATCACTCGGAAGTGCGCTTGGAGACACATGTCCACTTCAGTTGATGCCCTCTAGAGTTGCTACTCCCGTGTCGCCGTTAGTATGCACAGTCGCTGACAAGTTCCTCCACTTCGCTTGAAAATGAGGTGCGATATCACTCACTCATTCAAATCTTGCTCCCACTCACAGTTGCCCCATGTCACTGCTCTGAACTTGCCATGAAGACCCTCCTGTATTTCAACATGAAGCGTTTGACCCCTAAACAAGCTTTCGTACAACAATAACGTTAGTTTGATGTCCAAAAAGCGCTACACCCGAACCCATCCAAGCTTCCTAGGAAGAGCCGGGTTTCGCGTGAACCCAAGATGGCCCCGGTCCTTGTGTGTGTGCATGTGTATGTTCATGAACATACACATGCACACATACACATACACATGCACACACACATGTACATGAACATGTACATGTACATGTACATGTACACATACACATACACATACACATACACATGCACATGCACATACACATACACATACACATACA
>SZWC01008758.1:32387-46527 GCA_023375785.1 Penium margaritaceum
TCTCTCTATCTATCTATCTATCTCTCTCTATGTCTCTTTGTATGTGTGTGTGTGTGTGTGTGTGTGTGTGTGTGTGTGTGTGTGTGTGTGTGTGTATGTGTGTGTCTCTTTATGTCCCTCTATCTCTTCTCATTTTTGTTTTCTCCCTCTTCTCCTTTGCAATTTTTTTCTGTACTCTCTGGGCCAAGGAAATTTTACTTGCTTGGTTCAATAACTATGCGGCATGTATTGAGTGTGATTCAACCAATTGAATCAAGCTGCAGTTTTTTTGAACATCTGCCTTTGCTATTTTCTTTCAAATTGCTCAACGAGGAGAACAATCAACAATTACACATAAAAGGTCATAAATATGCCATGGACGAGTAGAAAGCAAACTACATGACTTCAAAATCCAGGAAGTTGACCGCATAAAATAGGAACATACTGTGTTCAACCTTTAGAAATTCTGATTGTCGAGAAATGGAGGTAAAACTCAGCACACATGAGGGAGATCACCTACAAATAAACCCTTTTGACAAATCAAAGACCTGTTAACCTCTAAAACGTTCTTAATAACCTCTACACTTGAAAACATCAGCAATTTTGTGAAATTAATTTGTTCCAACATCCTCTGTTTTTGTAGTACAAAGAATCTTCCAGAAAACTGAGAAAATTTGAAACTTTAAGATAAACAACAATTCAAATTTACCTGTAAGACCACACATGCACTTCACCACTATCTCTCAGATCTTAAACCTTGCTCTGGTACCTTGTGAGACTACCAAGAACACCTTCTCAAGTCCAGAAATCATATAATTTATCTTCTTATCAATCCTTTTTCTCTACGAGTGACAATTTTAGTCATGAGGTTCAAATGCAAACACACTCACACACACAGATGCACACACACACATGCACACACTCACACACACACACACACACACACACACACACACACACACTCACTCACTCTCTCTCTCTCTCTCTCACACACACACACACACACACACACACAAACACACATAGACACACACACACACACACACACACACAAACACACATAGACACACACACACACACACACACACACAAACACACATAGACACACACACACACACACACACACACAAACACACATAGACACACACACACACACACACACACACAAACACACATAGACACACACACACACACACACACACACAAACACACATAGACACACACACACACACACACACACACAAACACACATAGACACACACACACACACACACACACACAAACACACATAGACACACACACACACACACACACACACACACACACACACACACACACACACACACACACACACACACACACACACACACACACACACACACACACACACACACACACACACACACACACACAAAAAGCCACCCACACATATGGTATCAAAGTAACAACACAATTGTAGTGGCAGTGATGTCATCCCCATGACTGAGGTGCTCTTGAAGAACATACAAATAACATGCAAGTTTCCAAACATCCCAAAACTAGTACAAAAGAAAACAAACATCAAGCATATGAGGAAGAAGAGAAAACATGGAGGAAATCTTATCCATTCAAATAATGGTCAAGCACACAATTCAAAGAACTCCTGTAAGAGTATGCCATTATTGTATTGAAACTTGAAACATAAACTCTTAAAGAAGTATCTTAAAGCATGCATGTAAAAGGTACATCTTTAAGCATGCATGGAAAACCATGCCCTTAGTGGAATGCAACATAATGCATGCATTTGGGAAAAATAAACTGACCACATAGGGTGGTTGGTTTTGGACCTCCTGAGCTTGGCTGAACAAACGGAGTGGAATTTGAGCCTTAGACGTCTTCGGTGTTACGACCATGAAGACGAGAAACTACGACTTCATCCATAATCAAAGTTTGAACGTTTTCTTGAATTGGCACGCAACATATATTCTAGAATGCTTTGATCAAAATAGCAAGGATTCCTTCATGAATCACTAAAGGATGGAGGTAGGTCATGCAAATTGATGAAAACAATCTCACATCCGTTACATATTAACATCTCTTGGAATGTCTACACTGTAGACATGGCATTGCTGTTTGACTTTGGGGTGTGTTTGCTTGTAGAATGATAATAACTACACTTCCATAGAGACACAGGTCTTGAGAATGTGACATGTATGGTTATCCGTTCCAAATCATATCTCATGTAACCACAAACATGGATAAAGCAACGCCATAAAAGATTTTGAAGGAAATCCTAGTATTTGTTGTTCATCAGTAGCTGCTTTATTCAGGTCGATGTGGAGAATCACAAAATTTCAACAATTGAGGACATGAGCTTGATGCTACATACCTGTTGGTTTGTTTTCTTTCACACTGTTAGGTTGATACCTCTTTTGTTTACTCAATAAATAGTTATGACGATGTACATGCATGATTGGAATGGCATGAATCAAAATCATGCTTTAAGAAACATGTCTACCTTATGAATCTTTTCTAAGATGCATTCAGAAGCACATTTCAAAATGCGTGATGTTTGGCAAGCTCCTACATGTATGCTGTACGAAGATGTAGCTTAAGGAAATGTGCATAAGCAAACATGCTAGTTACATTGAGGGCATCCTTAAGATAGGAGAACTGAAAAGCATACTTTGAGAAAAATTCTTTATGATTGCCATTATAAGATATGTGAAACTAAGGAGACATTCCAAACTATTATCTGGAAACTCCCTAAGAACAATGTTTCCCACTTCATTAGTTGAAATATAAGTAGACATCCACAATATGAAAATGAAAATGCAAAACATCTTAAAAATGAGTATGCTCAAACCAAGCCTAGCCTACATTCTGATCCTTTGTGCAAGGTAACCCTTCCCTTCACCGCGTAAACTATTCAGGCCTTTTGTGGCGACACCCTTATTTGAACAGGCACACGGGGCTGACACTCCCTATAATGTTTATTTGAGTTAAATGTTTCAACCTACATTAATGTCTATGTCAACCTACATGCATACATAACTGACTTTAAAGTGAGTTCACATGTATTTCACGGAATTCACTCTATTCACTTTCACCTTTATGTGTTTTTGCCTGCACCAACCTATGTCAATGGGTGTATTCATCATCAACATCATTCTTTGCTGGGCATGTAGATTAAGCTACTTTGGAGAGGGTAGAAGCTATTCTTTTGATTTCTCTATCACATGAAAGAAATGCCATGATTCTTTTTGCATGTTTGTAAACAAAGAAAACATTTGAAGTGGTTTCCATGTAACCAAAGACAACTGGGATCAATCCTTGTTGTTTTACAAGTGGAGACACAGTGGAGAGTTCCTTGGCTTGTAACAATCATCGTAATAGTGATTTGAGCACAAATCAACCATCAATAACATGTGGTTCACAGAAAACATCATAAAGAATTGTTCATTCTTCAAGAAATGTCACCCATGTCTTGCCTGTTGGTGTTGTAGACGTGTCGTGTTTGTGCCAAGTTTAAGGACTCTTCAATAAGGGACTTTTGTTTTCTGCACCCTCATTTAAGGAAACTTGTTTTTGTATCCTACCAAGGTACATACAAGCCATATTTGATTTCTTTCATTGGGTTAAGGAACTACACCTTCAATGTTTTCGATTGAAACATCCAAAAAAATGCCATTTGACGCAAACGTTTGGTGTTTTTCTCTCTCATGAGACAATTATCTTTAGGTGTAAAATTATAGCACAATAATGATTATCAAGCTTTGCAATTTTCTGTTGAAAGAAAAAAGTAGGAAAACAGGGCTTGACAATGAACCGTATTGCTTTTTTTCATTCATTCACTATGAAAACATCAATCCTTGTCAATATATACTATTCAACAGGGGATTTCCGTCTTCACCACCAATCATTGAAGTAGATACATAGTTATCTTTTTGCATTGATTTGTTTATTATGCTTGCATCAACAGTGAATAAAGCCATTAGAACTCATTACTTTGCTAGTTATTAAAACCATCATCTGCAAGAAAAATTCATATTCCCAATACTACACATGTTTTGTGCACCCACAACCCTTGTGCATAAGCAAGTGAAGTCACACGAATGTAACAAGCAGGAATTTTGGCCACGCTGCCAACACAAATGAATTTGTTCTATTGGTTTTTTAGTAGTAAGAACAATAGCAACAGAAGAAACACTAGTATCAGCAACACCACCTCTTTAGTGATAAACTTTAGCAACACTCTCAAGAATATCAGTAGTAGGAGCAAGATCAGGAACATGAGCTATAACAACATAACATGCATAGTAGTAGTAGTAACACAACATGAAAAGCATAAGTTTGACACCCACATAAATGTTTAAGAATGATGCATGAATTGGATTGCCTCTTACTTCCATTACTCAAAATCTAGATGGTTGAGGAGAAATGTATGAAGAATTCTGAGAAATGCAATGAAATTGACTCTAGTCGTATGATTGGAAGATTAAAGGAGGAAATCAACACTCAAAATGGGGCCAAGGATAACTTCAACATTTTGTTCAAGTAGTAATAGCACCCTCAGAAGTGTTTTCACAACAAAGGCAATGTTTTCAAGGGGAGTTTAGTCGGAGGAACACCATTTTACAAAAAAGGTTGGCAATTTTGTTCTGAAAAACACACAGACGAATCAACCCAGATCTTATTTTGCAAAAAATGGGGCTCATGTTTGGAAGCACTATATTTCTTCTCAGGCCAATCCATTGCGTTTGCTTCAACCACTCCTGATATCAAACAAGCCTTGGTGGGAAGTGTCCATGGATGTAATACCAAAACGATTTGATGTAATCCTCTTTGTGGTTGATGGTGTCACAGGTATATAGCTCACTTCATTTTAACGACCACCATTTCAATTCCAAGGGAGAAACACAACTATTTCTTAAACAAATTTTACAAATTCATGGATTCCCTTGCACTTCCATGAGAAATCACGATGGTAGTTTCACAATCTTAATTCAAAGGAATACATGATTAACTAATAAAGTTTAGTGTATCGATCAATGACCTACTATCCTATCGTTCAGACACATCAAACCCACTTTGTTCAATGGATTACAACTACCATGGATTTTCTTGCAATGACAGAATATATTAATGTGCTAGTTCACACTTGAAATATTTTTCATTGTTTATACTCATGTGCTCTTTTGATGGGTGGAAACAACTCCGTTTTGCTAATAAGGGGGGAATTATTGTGTCGGTTTGCAAGGTGGAAGTATTCCTGTTCCTACATAAGTAAAACATGTATTTGTGTGTTGCATTGCGAACAATGTTAGAACTACTTTTTTATCATGTAACATGTCAAATTCCTTGCAAACGTCTCTCATCAAAGCTACCATCACCTCTTCTTCACCTGTTCATCCACATCTATCCACACATCATTTCCAAGCCACATCATTTCTAGGCCCTCACTTGCCATTTGATGTCATCAATCCACACCCTCCATGAAATTGTTTTTACAATCAATATGTTAGGAACTTTGTTTCCCACTTTCTTATGATCATGTAGAAATTTTCTCTACTATAGTTTCAAGGGGGTATGTGGACGTGATTGAGAGGGAATTGTAGTGCTGCAAAAATGTTGTTGCAATATGAACTTGTGTTTGAATTCTGATTCACTAAGCAATATGTGCAAGAAGGAAGTTCTTGTGCAATTTTTTGAGTGAAGGTTTCATTTTTTGGGTACGTACAAGTGGATCGGGTTCATCCTTCCATGAGTCTTACGAAGGAGTTCAACTTGGCTCGTTGACATACACACACGTGAATGGCTTTGATTGTCACGAGTGCATCAATCCTCATAATGAGCAAGGTTTAAGCCTCAGTTGTACAAGGTGACCAAGATACTGGATGGCTCACATATCACTTTGGATGAAATGTGAGTACATGAAACACCTTCATGTATTCAAATAGTTGGTTTAAACTGCACACTTTACTAATGCATCTACACTGGTTTAAATGTAAGGGATACTCATCAACCCACGGCAAATGCTGCATGAATCACTAATGTGCATTCACAATCATTTGTAAAGACTCACCCTATGTCCATAAAGTAATGGAATTATGATTTAAGATCAACACTCCGTTTTTATTGCGGTCTATGTGAATCGTTTCCCAAGGGTTACAAATGAGTAACACTCTCCCATTGATGTATCAACATTTGTGTAACACGATTTCGATTCCCACTGATAGAATTACTAAGTGCTGCTTGTTGGTTCAATGAGTGCAAACAAAAGTTCGAGTGAGCTTGTCTCTGGCCATCCAATCCGGGCCACCAAAAGAGAGTTATGATTCCCCTTAGGGACGAAGCCGCCAGAAAGAATCATTTTTTACTTTTTCAGAACGGTTCGCAATGCCTTTGTCTTGGATGGCTAGCTTTTCTCTCTTGTCATTGTCTAGTCCAGAAGGTCAGAGGTCACCTGATGCATTATGTTTTTTGTTCTCATCAAGCAAGAATGCAAGGCTTTGTCACTTTGTCGGTGGTCATCATTATTTCATGAAGACAATTTAAACTGTTAAATGGGAGATAATTCCTTATGTTATTCCCCTTGAGACACATCCAGAGAGATCACAATCATGACCAAGCGCAGATATGAGATGATTCATTTGGTGGTATGCAGATGTGTGATGACTTCATCACATATTATATTGAATGCATAATGGAAACATATCCATCATTGCCTCATGTGCTGCCATGAGGAAGACTCCCCTTGAGATGGGAAGGTGCTTGATAGCCCTTGCAGCCACATCTGGAACAAACCCACTGGTCCAACCAAACAAGTAAAGAAAAACACCTTTAAAATAGTAGGTGCTTTGTTTGCTACCGATCAAACCAACAGCAAGGATGAGAAGCATATTGGTTCGTAGGATACCCAGTTGGAATGGAAAGAAACAATGATGAAATGCAAGAGTGCCACTTTTTTTCTTATTCCTCTGTTAAATGAGATAACGGCTTTGATCCTCCCTTAGACCCATTTATTGAGTATGCGAACCAGCTGGTCAGGCGTTCCATCCACTTTGTTTTCTTTTCTTGTCGGTGGATGAAATAGATTATAACATGTTATGTGTTTTTCTCCTCTCTTTAATTTAGAGATGATGACCATTGGTCCTACTGATGCACCGGATAGAAAACCAGATTCATGTTTGCATTAGTGTGGATGATGAAATCCACACCGTCGAACATCCACTCTCTTCTAGACGTAGGGATTACAGATTTGGGAAACTGTCCAAATGTTTCAATTTGGCCATTTTCCTGTGCATTAATGGGAATGTTCATGACCTGCCCTCCATTTCTTGCTCGCCTTGGGTGTGCTCTTGTACATGTGAAATTTGGATTACGAGATGGAATCCGTGTGAAAACTTAGATGCAGGAGCTTATGCATGGATTCGAGCAAAGTTTTTGAATTCAAGTACCACGGTCATCATTTCTAATGATCATAGCAGTGCATCGGAATACTTACCGACATGTCATGTAGTGCGGGCGACACAAGTAGGCTATACAGCGATGGACAACGTGTTTGTGTGCGACCCCTACTTTGAAATGCTTTGTAAAGTTGGCCTGTAGCAACAAAACTTGTTTTTTTTTTTGGTTCAGGTAGATTCCAGAGTTTAGAGGCAGTCATGTTGTAAAACGCCAGGCTCGCTGGCCGAGCGAGAACCCATAAGTTGTTTTCGGTATTCAGCTCAATCTGCAATACTGCCGCCTGAAGATGGAAAAAGAGCGTATGGCTAAGCTGATGTGATGTTTTCAGGCCTTCCCGCAAAGCTTCCTCGGTCGACATTCGAGAAGGAATCTGTTTGCCTAAGTGGACAGCGTGACATGCAAAATCCAGGTATCCATATCTGATTCCTAAGCGGATTCCGAACCTCTGAATTACAAGAACGGCCCCTTACAGGACCCTGAGTGTTTCGATCCAATGCCCAGCTGAGCTATCAGACGAACGCAGCAACGGTCAGTCAATTTGGTGTCAAATCTGGTCAACCTTGAGATTTGTTCGGTGCCGACTGTTTGAGTTCCGCTCTCCACCCACTATCTCCGCCGATCGGATCGGACGCGGAGTGCGCGAGCACTCGGCACCGCAGTTCAAGGAAATGACGGGCTTCGCTCTCTTCCGAAAACTGGACGCTGGATGTTGACTGGCAACTGTCCGCTTTGTTGTCCGATTCCTCTGATTCGCATGCATCCTGTCCGACGGATGCCTCGTCGTCCGTTGCGGCCGACATCATGTCCAAATTGTTTGGGGACCCTTTCCGTAGTGCTGGACTTCAAAGATAGCGCTGGACGACTCGCGTTCGAGGGCCGCTCCCATAAGCTCTGGGCGGCTCAGATTCGGCGCGAACATCGGGTCTGCTGGACAGCCCACAGCTCGAGAACCCGAGCAGGCCGGTCTCGGGGCGGACAACCGCCATGGATCTAGAGCCGCTGGTCATTGTGAACCAGAACCGTCGAGATTCCTCATCCGAGTCACACCCCCCCCACCCCCCCGCCCNCACTCCCGCCCCGACACGCCCGGCACTGCTGCGTGCGTCTCTTTACGAACCTGTTCCCTTCACTTTTGGGCGTCAGTGAGACAACCAAACAAGTAGTAGTGCAGCAGGCCAGCGGGCTCTCTTCCGGGAAGAGTCTTCCCCACCTGCACTGCACGCACTGGTGTCAGCAGCAGTTTGAGCCTTGAGCCGACACGAACTACAGCGAGAGCGGCCTTGCTCAGCCGCGTGCGCGCGGACTCTTGCGCCCTCTCTCCCACTCTCTACCTCAAGCTCCCGACAAACGACCGTTCAGCTCCAGTAGAGACGCTTTTTCTGCCCTGCCTTCGACTAGCTGCGCTGAACATGCTAGGGGTCGTCCTCGGAAACTGACTGCGACGGACTGCGACGCGAATTGTCCTACAGACGGTTGTTCCCCTCGTACCGACTGTTCCGTCAAGTGAAGAGTTGACTTCCCCATCCCCCTTCCGCTTTCTCTTTTCCCGTTCCTATTCCCATTCCCTTGCCCTTTTTCTTCCCAATCCCCATTCCACTTCCCTTTCCTGCGCCAATGTGCCGTCCTCCACACATCACATCCGTTGTTTCTCACTTGGCACCAACGCCATCCCCCTCACTGCAGCACCGCCAACGCGCTTCGATCTTCTCGAGCGCAGACAAACCGAGGGTACCACCCGTCATCAGGCGCGGGCACGGCGCGGCGCGCCAATGCGGCGCGGCGGACCGCCGACGGACGGGTGAGGATCAAACCCAGCCTGCGAGTCGCCGCCGCTCGATCGCGCGATTGTGGTGCGTCTCCGCGGCCGCAAATCGTGCCTCATAGCAGCCCCAAGTTGGCGGCATGACGGGCGCGGCTTTGGGCAAGGACGCGCCGCCTACGGACGAAGGCGCCTGCGCGGCCTGGGAAGATCCTGTCCGGGCTGCTGTCAACGCTGGCGGCGGCGTCGCGTCTAGGAACAGCATGGCGCAGCCGTTGGCTGCTACTGCTGCTGGTGGCGGCCGCGCTCCAGGCCCTGTTGAAGGTGCTGCCGGTATCCCCGAACCTTCCCACGACCTGGCGGGATACAACTCCTGCGCAAGGCAGCTCAACATTGCACATATTCTTGGGTTTGGGGATGGTGCCGTTGACGGGGGCAGTGGTCATGGCTATGGTGATGACCATGGTGCTGATGTGGACGCTGACATCATGGTGGCGATGATGACGATGCTCTCCCACTCGCGTCCAGATGAGCAGCCTGCGCAACTCACCACCAGCGCTCTCTCGCCTGCTCCAGAGAAAGAGAGAGAGCGGAAACCAGCCCAGCCTTCTGTTTCTCTCACAGATCTGACTGCGTGGCAGGGAGATCCATCCCCTTGTGTGCCTCACGACGACATGCAGAGAGAGCAGCAGCAGCAACGGTGGCAGCAGCAGAAGCAGGAGGAGGAGGAACAGCAGCAGCAGCAGCAGCAACATCAGCAGCGGCAGCGGCAGCAGCAGCAGCAAATGCAGCAGGAGCAGGGGGAGGAGAAGCAGCAGCAGAAACAACAGCAACAGAAGCAGCAGCAGCAGCAGCAGCAGCAGCAGCGGAAGCAGCAACAGCTGCTGCGGCAGCAGCAGGATCAGGAGAGACAGCTGCAGCAGCAGAAGCAGCAGCAGCAGCTTCAGTTAGGCTCTACGCTTACCAGCCAACGAAGAGAGCAAAGGCTTCAGCAGAAGCAGAGCGAGCAGCAGCAGGAGCAGCAGCAACGCACTCAGCAGCAACTGCAGCACCAGAGACAGATGAAGCTTTTGGAGCAGCAGCAGAGAGAGCTGCAGGAGCAACTTATCATGCAGCAGTTCCAGCGACAGCAGAGGAACCAGCAGGAGGAACACCTGCTGCTACAACAGTTGCAGCAACAGGAACCGTCTCACCAGCAGCAGCAGCAGCACCAGCAGCAGCCTTTCCTGCTGCACTCTGACAGAGGAGAAAAGCAGCAAACACTGTGGAGCCTACTGGCACCCAACTTCTCCCATGGTGGTGCTGGAGATAATGGTGGTGCTGCTGCTGTTGCAACTGCTGCTGCTGACGGTGCTGGTGGTGTAGGTGGTGGGGGCAACAGCGTTGCCTGGTCTGCCTTGCCGTTTGAGTCTTCCGCCACTTTTCCTGGTGACTACCAAGGCAGTGCCTTGCCTGCTCCCCCCGCCTCTCACTGGCCATCTCCCACTGCTGCTACTGCTGCCGCGCGAGCAGTAAGGGAGCTCACTGCGTCTGCGTCAGAGCAGGAGCAGTTGCAGCTGGCTTTCTCTGCCATGAGGAGTTCAGGGGATGGAAATGGAGTCGAGGATGTTGGCGTGATTGCCTCGGATATGGCTGGCAGCATGGGTACGGGTGATGTGGGTGCTGGTGGCATGGGCGTGGGTGGCGTGGACGAAAGCAGCAACGGTGCTATCGCCGGCATGGGCTTTGCTGGCCTGAATCTCATCAAAATGGTCTTAAGGAACAATCTGGGACTCATAGGCTCAGGCGTGGGTGGCTCGAGCAAAGGCATGGGTGACGTGGCCAAAGGCATGAAAGGTGTCAGCATGAACATGGATGGCATCAGCATGAGCATGGATGGGGTCAGCATGAGTATGGATGGCGTCAGCATGTTCATGGGTGGTGTGGAAACAAGAAAAGCGGGCTCGGTTGGGCTTGGAGTCCCTAAAATGGGCATCCATGACATGCGCTCTGCCATGGCGGGAATGGTGGGCATGAATGCTTCAGCACACACGGTGGTGAACCCCGGTATGCATATGAACATGATGAAATGGTCGGGCTTCGGAGTCCCCCACATCGGCGTGGTTGGTCACATTGGCCTATCTCCGCAAATTGAGAGCCCGCAGATTCGTCAGATGCGTCAGAAGGCGCAGGTGCAGCAGCAGATCATGCGTTGCATGACCACTCCCGGGACTAGAACCCGGACCTCTCTTCCAGCGCCTCGAACTGGAATTCGCTCCCTGTCCGCCCCCGCTCTGCCTCTTACAGCCGGCAGAGGGTGCCTCCCAGCAGCATCTGCAGCACCTGCTGGAGCTGTTAGCCCACATGAGACGAGCATGCCTGGAAGGAAAGCAACAGCGGGTGGCTGCTGTGTTTCTTCATACAGCAGCAGAGGACGCAGGGCAGGTCAGCAGGATCAGCCGGAGCAGCGGCAGCAGCAGCAGCAGCAGCAGCTGTCACTTCCACCTCCACCGCCACATCCACTGCTCCTGTGGCAGCACCATCAGCAGCAGCAGCAGCAGCAGCAGCAGCAGCAGCAGCAGCAGCAGCAGCAGCAGCAGCAGCAGCAGCAGCAGCAGCAGCAGCAACCGAAGCAGCAGCAGCACTTGCTGCAAAGCCAAGAGAGGTTGGCCAGACAGCCAGCCGCCCTTCCCGGCAGGCGTCAGTCTGCATCTGCTGGCGCCCCTCACCGCACTGCCTCATCTGATGCGGGCGCAGTGCGGCAGGGGATAGAAGCTGGTGCAGCAGGGCCTGCTGTGCCACGCTGGTTGTCGGAACTGGCAATAACAGGGACCCTCCCTGCAGACACGGCAAATTGCGTTCCGGTTCCGACGGAGGCAGTTGGAGCGGCGGTAGAGGCTGAGGCATCCAAAACGGTGCCACCAACCTCTGGATCTGCCACAGGATCTGCAGTAGGGGCTGTGGTTGGAATCGAAGCGGGGTCCGTGGCAGGTAAGATTCGTCCCTCGCCTCCACCTGTGCCAGTTTGCAGCGGTTGCCCGAGGGAAGATGGTGGCCTTCAGGGAGGCATTGAGGACCCTTTTCAGGCCTGCCCTCAGGACTGGGCGCTTGGCCCTGAATCCATGCAGTCATGCAAACTTGAGTCAGCTCGAGGCGAGGAGTCGGAGCGGCCTTGTGGGAAGGGCCCATCCTGTGCACCTGCCCTTGACGAATTTGGCCTAGAAGATAAGGGCTGCGCCACGGACACCGGAAACGACAAGGCCCTCAGGACTTGGGAGTTGGAAGCAAAAGCGCTCGAGGAGATGGAGTCCTGTTCTGACGAGACAAAGGCTTGCCGTGCCATGGGAGGCCTGGCTGCAGCTGGTGCAAGTGCTTTGGCAGAGGCTTCAGCAGCAGTGGCTGCAGATGAAACAGCGCCAAAGCCAAGGCAGGAGGATGCGCAGGACAAGAGCCAATGGGAGGGCCAGAGTACACCAGGGGACGCAGTGGAAGGCGCTGCTGCTTCAGAGGTTGCTGCAGCAGCAGTGTGCCCAGCGGAGACCATCGTGGGTTGCATGGCTGAAGGTTTTTCAGCAGACGCTGATACAACCTCTTCTTTTGCAGCAGCAGTTGGTGCGGCTGCGCTGCGGATGTCATCCCTACAGGACTTGATTTCGGGCTGCATTGATGACAACGCTTGTGGGGAAGAGGTGAGCCAAGGACCCGCCTTCGAGTGCCTACTGGAAGCCCAGGCAAACTTCAAGGAGTCGGAGTGGGGCGCTGCATGGGCTCCCCTTGCTGGTCTTGGATTCCACGATGCCACATCCGTGCACGTTGTCGCCGCCAGCGAGCCTTGGGCTGCTTCAACTGTTCACGAGGAGTCATGCTGCCAAGCCGAGGACCAGGACACAGTGAGAGAGGTGGCACACGAGGCACACAGGTCGGAGGGCGAAGGTGAGGGTGGAAAACCTGCATGTGAGAGTGGACCTGCTGCCAGCCACACAGCAAGTAGGGGCGACAAGACCGTGGTTCATGGGGAAGCCGTGAAGCCCACGCAGATCGAAGTGCCGTTGAATTCCTGCAAGGAGGCACTCAAGAGGAAGATCCAGGAGCAGCTCCAACGGACCCTCCTCAAAGCTGGCCGGGGTTTGATCTGGATGAATCCGGGAGCAAATGGAACACCAAATCCAGGACTGACTGGGGTTGGCCTCTCCGTCATGATGTCTGGAGTAGGTGCAGCTGATCCTGTTGTGTTTCCTCCACTGATGCATGGGACGGGTCCAGCAGTCAATGACAAATGCAGCACAACGCTGCAGCAAGAGACGAATCGCTGCGGCGGCAGCCAGAGCGGCCAGCCAGCAACCAAAGGATTCCTTGAGCGATGGGTTTATGGACAGGATGGGGAGGACAATGCTCAACAAGAACAGAAAAAAACTAAACTGCTTCTCGTGCAGCAGCACCAGCAACCGCCTCAGCATCAGCAGCAGGATCGCAGCAGCATGCTGGAGGAAAATGCAGACGAGCGGGACAGAGCAGTGAAAAGGTCAGAAACGGTGTCAAACGTTTCTCCGTTGTGTGCATGGGTCATAACTTCTTTTCTTTCCCTTCTTGAGATGCCTTTCCTGTGCTTAGGCTTCCCATCAACTCCTTTCTCCCAACCCAATGCTCTCCTTGTCTTCTCCACCTCTCTCTCCTCCAATCCCCTGCATTCTGCTGCAATCTGGGGCTTCCTTCACCCCTTTGAGCTGTTCCTGTGCCAGGTGGACTGCAGCAAGCTGATTCTTTTGTCTGCAGCACTGGTGGGTTAAAACTCGTCTCTGTATTCTGCTTCACAGACTTATCCAACCCTCTCCTCCTCCTCCTCCTCCTCCTCCTCCTCTTCCTCCCTCGCTGCTTCCAGATTGCGCAAGGCCACCAACAGCACGGCGGCACGTACAGCACATCACGAGCATGATGGTGCATCCAGTGCTTCTGGTGGTGCTGCTGCTGGTGACC
>SZWC01008758.1:46566-60459 GCA_023375785.1 Penium margaritaceum
CCTCCTCCTCCTCCTCCTCCTCCTCCTCCTCCTCCTCCTCTTCCTCCCTCGCTGCTTCCAGATTGCGCAAGGCCACCAACAGCACGGCGGCACGTACAGCACATCACGAGCATGATGGTGCATCCAGTGCTTCTGGTGGTGCTGCTGCTGGTGACCGGGTGGCTGGCATAGGTGACGGACAGGAAACAAGAACTGTCGCAAGCCTGACGGCGCAGGTGAGAAAAAATCTGTAGGGGACAGAGGGCTGCCTTTTGTTGCTCGTGGGAAATTGCACAAGATGCGTGTAGGGGGCATGGATAGGAGGGGGCAAAAGGTGTGGAGAGGAATATCTGCTGGTCAGGGTTGTGCCAGTCAGGAGGCAAGCAGCTGGAGAAGTAAGTAAGGCCAATTAAATCAGGGGGAGGGAGGCATCTGGAGAGAATGGAGGAGATTGGCTGAGAATCCTTCCAAGAAACAGGATAATGGGAGGGAGGGAGGGAGGGAGGGAGGGAGGGAGGGAGGGCGGGAAGGAGGGAAGGAGAGGGGGATGGACAAAGGGAGGGTGGATGCAGAAATAGAGCAAGGCACGGGAGGATGGAAGATTGTTGCTTCGTGCACAAATCCAACGTCTCTTTACCTGAGGCATAAGAACGCTGCACGCCAAGTTCATTTTACACTACACGTGGCTGACACAAAACTACCTGTGCAACCCGACCTGCCTTAACAGAAGTGATGCATGCCATCTTGCGCCCGTAGAAATGTTTGACCCTGTACCATGGACGGCAGAAACATCGCAGCCCTTCTGTTCACCGACGAACGTACATCTGGTCTATCTACCTCTCTCCTCTTGCAGGTGCATCAGCTTCAAGACCGAAACACACAACTCAAGAAAACTGTGCGATCCCTCACACGCGACCTCAAGCACTGTCAGAGTGCCTACGTGGCTCTTGCGAGAGCTGTACATGAACTGTGCAGGGCCACATAGACCATCTGGTCCTCCACGGAAAGGTTCGGCAACTTTACAGAATGGAGTCACTTTGCACATTAGTTTTCTGGTTTTAAAAAAGGGGGCGTGAATTGTGATGCTCTTTTTAGGCCATGGCTTATTGACACATTGGCGTCCGTTCTTAGAGGGGACCACAGTACTAGAGACACAAACCTCACAGACCGTGGCTGGCTAACATTTTTATTGCCAGGAAGAGAGTACAGCAAGAGTTGAAATCTCCTGCTTAAAAGGGTCCGCCTGAGCAAACTGAAACAATGTGCTGACATCAGCAGTGAGGGAAATACTGGTTTGGGATCCTTGGGCCCCCTCAGTGCTCCCCACCCCTCTCCCCTTGCTTCTCAACCTTTCTCTGTGTTTCGTTGTGCTTTGTTTTCTCTAAGAAGATGCACGCACTTTCCCTGCACCTTCCTCAATGTACATCGTGGCAGGGGCGTCGCTCATGGGCACGACCCCTGCCAAAGCAGTAGTAGCAGCTGTTGCTGTTGCTGCAACCGCAGTCGCGGTTGTAGCTAGCATCGTGTCTGCGTCAGCTGAAGCGGCTGCGTCTGCTACTGCGGGCGCTGTAGATACACGGCTGCTGCTCCTAGCCGCTACGACTGCTCCTGGTGTGCTTCTTCTAGACTTCTGCTGCCTGTTGCGACTGTTGTTACTGCTGCTGCCGCCCGTAGCTGCTGTGTCTGCTGTTACTGTTGCTTGCGGCTGTTGCAGCTATTGCTGCTGCAGCTTCCCACGGCTGCTACAACTGCCACTCCTGCTGCTGTGGCTGCCACTGCTGCTTTCCGCAGCTACTATGACTGTTGTTTCTGCTGCCCGCGGCTACTTTGGCTGCTGCTTCTGCTTCCCATGACTTCTACAGCTGCGGCTACTCACTGCTGCTATCACTTCACACTACTGCTGCTTGTGCTGCTCAGTGCTCCTACTGTGATGCTCTGTGTCGCAATTGTTGCCCTCACAGCCGCTATTGTGAGTAGTAGGCGACGGCGTCGCGCTGCTGGGCCATGTCTTTGCTATGACCATGACTTCAGTCGTCATTGACTGCTGCCGATGCCTATGCGTCGCTGTTGCACAGCTCACCAAGGGCTGCCTCGCTACTCTAATACCATGTGAAGTTTTCAAGAAGCTTCTTAACGTTGCTTTTGCTGACCTGGCAACACCGTCCAAATTGGCAGTCCCACCGTGATGCAAAACAAACCCGTGAACAGCAAGGATCAGGCTTGGAGAGACATGCATAGTCTCAGACAAGCTTTTGCAGAGAAAGAGACTGCGGGTTCCAAGCGGGTGGCACACCATGGCAGGTCACTTTGCCCTTGAACAACCTAAAAATCACATTTTCAGATGTGATTCTGTACACACTGGTCAGAACAAGGTGCCGCCTCACCATGTGGATGTAGCAATTGAAGTCAGAAGCAGCCACTACACACATGTACTGGCTCGACATCTATCTGCAGGTCAAACATGTAGAAACATACAGAGTGGGCTAACAGAAAGTTCACCAAGAAAAATCTAGCCGCTTACTGGTGGGGCAGCAAATGCCTTAAAAGGACATGGGCAGGTGACACGTAAATCACAGCAGCTACTGGGGCAACCCCAGGCTCGAGTAGGGTAGCTGTGCACGTCACTGGGTCGTCATTGCATCCCGACCTGCAGCATCACCACAAGCAGCTCAATAGCCATGCCCGCGTCAGGTATCTGCACGTGTATGTACATGAGCAGAGAGGTTTCCATAAGCTATGGACACAGACGTACAAAACTAGAAGTTCAGACCCAGGCACTCGGAGACTTTTTCGTTCCTTGAGGAGACCTGTATCACTTCGATTAGAGCCTTAATGGTGTTTTTGTTCTAGAGAAATGTCTTAGGTTATACTGAAGCAGCCTCCATCCCGGCCCAGTACAGTGGGAGAAACAACTAGCAAGTTTAAACTACCTCATTCTCCCTGGCAAACTAGTAATATGAGAGACACCAAAAGGTACATGCCTCCATGGAGGCACAGTCGGCCCCATCTCATCAGCCATACTGCGTCATACACGCCATGTGCAATTGCAAACGCACGCAGAGCGATACACTGAGCATATTTCCAGCAACAGAAACATGCTAGGCCAGCGCCGCAACAACCCTGTGCTCCCAAACGTCACTCTCCATGCCACTCAAGCAATAACGTTTCCTGACCAGACACATGATAGCCAACTGCTGCACGAAGACCCAACACTACTGCCTGAACCCTCCCATGGTCTCCCACACAAGGGGCCTCACAATACGTGCCGGTCTAATTGCGAACACTAGTCAATACTTCCTCAGGTGCCCCTCCTCCACCAGCGCCACTGCTCGATCCGGCCCTGTTGCCAGACAGCCCTGAGAATTCACGGCTTTGGCATCCAACACCCAAATATTCCCAAGCTCCCGGTCTCACATGCAGACCCAGCCTGAGCCCGCCCTCTTTGTCTGGCAGCTTCAACTCCCCTCCTGGCTCCACATCAACCCTAGGAGAGAGCCCTCTTCTGATGTCCACGATCTCATCCCTGATAGCGAGATGGACCTGGTGTAAGTAGTAAAACTGTGCAACCCTAGAAGCATGTGAAGCAACATGTGACCAACAATCAACGTGAGGGAGCACATGGCATGGATTTGATTGGCAAAGCGATTTGCGTGAATTCTTAGAAGAAACATGAGGGAGAGTAACAAGACAACTGGAGTGAGCGCGATGGATAGTGCCGGTCGACCGGACCACCCATGCGAGCGGCTTGCATGTGATCCGGTCGCCATCCATGAATCAAACCAGCCACACCGGCAGTAAGCTGGTGGTGGTTTTCTCACACACTGGGACAACCCTGACACGTGGTCCCAAAGGATCAGCACCTGGCCTCACACACACAACATCTCCAACATCTGCACAATTAAAAGACAATTGAACAAAATTTACCTCGAGCGTTTGTGGGTGCATGCTATCTCTCTTGTGTTTTCTTCACACTACTGATATGCTTGCATACATTCTTCCAATCACAACCTCTGAAATCTCAAACATTCCCAGGTTGGGCGCAGCCAGTTCCATATGTGCAAGGTGAATCCTTGCATGCTGATTGAGGTGCCAGAACCACACAATCTATCGTGCATTCGCTGCTGCATCGCCCAAGAGCCCCATGTGAATCATTCACTTTCAGTGATCAGTGTGTGGAAAGATTTTTTGGGACCACTTTAGTGTTCACACCCCATTACCAACACTCCCTGTGACCTGCAGACAAACTGGCTACACACACAGGCTAGTGGGACGAGGTGAGACAGGCAGAACAAGTGGGATAAAGTTGAGAACACTGTTTGCAATAACGTCATCAGGCACACCACGAGCATGAAACAAGCCACTAGCATGCACGGCTGCCTTAAACATGCCACTGCTAAGAGCCTTGGTAAGAAGATCTGCACGATGCTGACAACTGTCAACCCAGACAACTTGGACCTCTCCAGCAGCAAAGCGTTCCTGTACAAAGTGATGCTCAATGTTGATATTCTTTGTGTGTGAATGGTGGATGCCATTGTGCTCGGCAATTGTTTTTGTGCTCTGGTTTTCGTAATGAAGGGTATCGGAGCGAATAGGCACGCAAGCGACACAGCCAAACAAAGTTTCTCATACCTGCGCTGACTGCGACGTAATCGACCTTCCTAGAGCTGCACACCATGCATCCCTGCTTTCCACTCTTCCACAAGATGCTGTCCTACCATCAATAAAGATGTATTTTATACGACTGCGTGCAAAAGTGTCATGCTTCCAGTTGCTTTCAGTGTATCCATCAACCACCGCTGAGGGATGTGCTTGATAGAAAACTCCAATTCGCATCGCAGGAAGCGCATAGTGAATGACTCTCAAGCCAGCCTCAAGATGTTGCTAACGAGGCTGCTGTAAGAACTGAACCAGAAGATTGACCGCAAAGGCTACATCTCCACGTGTCTTGGTAGTGAGATACATGAGAAATCCAATCACACTGATGCAATCGGTGACATCAATTGTCTCCTCCAGCTCTTGCAGATCATTGATTTTGACGCAATGTGGACCTCGGTTAGCAGGGAGTCAAAGTGCTTTCCAAGGCTGCAAACATACGCAGCCTGAAACTACCGGTCCTGCTCAAGTTCCATGCCTGAAAACACTGGAGCTGGGCTTATTCCCTTCAACTTGTAGGTGGATTATAGGAGGATTTTGACTGACTGGATGGCAGCGAGGCTAGGTGAGACAATGAGGAGGTCATCGACATAGACAAGAATGTCCACAAAGGGCTCTGAAGGGGCTCTAGAGAAGAGAGTTCAGTCAAAAGTGCTGCGGCAGTAGCCACGTCTCTTGAGGGTGGAATACATCGTCATATTCCAGCTTAATGGTGACTGCTTAAGTTTGTACAAGACCTTGCGCATCTGCCAGACCTTTTCTGTGCCATCGGTGAAACTCTGTGGCTTAATCAGGTAGATTTCTTTGTCGGCTGACTAAAAAAAAATGCACTATTGAGATGCATGTGCTCAGTTCCTAGTCGTGCTGTACGACAAGGTTCAGGAGTGCCCAAGCATTAGAGTATCATCCAATAGATGCAAATTTTTCTGAAAAAATGACACCCAAGATCTAGGAGAACCCTTTTGCAGTCAGGCAAGCATTGTAGCAGCTGAGTTTTCCATTTGGCCTCTACTTCCACTAAAGAACCCATTGCACCGGGACATCTTTACGGCCAACAGGAAGATCAACCAGCCCGTAGAAGTTGTGCTCTTTTAGGACACTCAGATCCTCTTAAACTGCCTTTGCAAAGAGGTCAGCATCAACTATATTCTGAGCCTAAACAACTGTTGCAAGTGCAGGTGGGCGTGTGGAGGGACCACGGACTGCAAAGCAGGTTGCAACGTAGCATGAGACAGAGGCGTCAAGAGTATTGTCCAACTCATGTGCAAAGAGTGCATACCTGACCATTGATTTGGGGTGGTCCACACTGATTGCTAGGCCAAAAGTGTCATGGCCAGTGGGACAGGCAGAGGACTCTGTAGTGAAAAGGACGCACAAGACCTCGTGTCACGCTATGAGGGCTCAAAGGATGATTTCTGAGGGAGAGATCAAAGTCTCCCCTGATGGATATGAGAGTGCCAGAAAGTGACAAAAATAGGTTGCTCGATAAAAATCATCTGGCATGAAAGTTGCATAGAGGATGTTTCACAGGTTCCAACGCACTTAACGGAACTCTATACGGAGTCCGTTTGAGTGAGATATGGATTTCCAAAGGTTAAAGATCATGGGTCGGGTTCAAGTGACGACCTGAGCACTTTGAGATCAAAAGGCGGCAGGATTGTTGGCCAGGACGGCAGAAAGCGGCCCTCAAGGAGAAAAGGCGACTGGAGGACCTCCAACAGACTTCAAGGAAGGTGCAGACCACGATTGTTGGTCGTTCAAGTGGTGTGAGACATAATTCTCTTGTGTGACAAGGTGACTGCCGCTCATCCCGCTAGGCTAGGAGAGTGTGCTAGAGGGTAGACTTTGACAGAGTGTATCTCAGTGCTCCCTAGGCCACACGAGGCATATAAGGGCTTGCTAGAAAGCTGTGACAATTTCATTTCTCACTCAATGGTCGATTCAGAAATTTGCGTTTTCTGTAGACCTACATTCGCTTCCATAATTTCTGTCTGTACAACCTGCAACTCCCTCTCACAAACAGTTGGTCCTGCCTAGGCGGCTCTTAGTGAGCTTGATCACCTCCCTGAGGGCTGCCCTGGTTTCCATCAGTGGTGTCAGAGCTAGAACAAGGCTTTGCCTCATCCTTGAGGCATTCCTTGCACCCTGTTGTGTGAGAGAGCCGTTTGTGGGCTGAACGTTGCACTACCATGGCGACATCCGCTTCTATGGTGGCCGGCGTCAACATCGCCAAGTTTGAAGGCAAGAACTTCTTCAACTGGAGCAACAACATGAAGATGGTTCTGATGGAGAAGGTTCTCTGGATCCAGGTGGATGAGAAGGAGAAGGAACTAGAAGAAAGCTTCCTATCCCCTGTCGAGGCCCGTACCTACTGCGAGAAGCGTGACCGCGCCCTCGCAACCATCTACCTCCACCTCGCCGAACGGCAGCAACTCCTCGTCTGTGGCATCCTCACACCAAAGGAGGTTTGAAAAAAGCTTGAGTCCACTTATGCTTCCAAGTCAATCCTCATGAATATACAGTTGCGTCGTCGCTTTCACACAGTGAAGATGGATGAGTCCGGATCCATGATTGACTACATCAACATGGTGAAGTCTCTCTCTGACCAGCTTGCTTCGTTTGAGGACCCTGTCAAGGAGCGTGTGCTCATGCAAACCATCCTCTCTGGCCTTCCTAGCAGCTACACTCCTCTTATTGTTGCCCTGGACCAGTATAGCGACAAGCTCTCCCTCAACGATGTGGAGGAGAGCTTGCTGTTTGAGGAGGAGCGACGCAAGGGAGAGGAGGGTGGAAGCGGACTGGACGTCGCTCTCATCACCAACTTTGGTCATGGGGGCGGTGCTACATCAACCAGGAGCAACGGCGCAGGAGGAAAGAAGAAGGGGAACTGCCACTACTGCCAAAAGCCAGGCCATTGGGCGCGCGAATGCCGGAAGAAGAAGGCGGACCTTGCGGCTGGAGTGGGAGCGGGAAAGCAGTCCGACGCTTCTGCGAACGCAGCAGATTGGGAGAGTGGATTTGTGACAACTATCTGGGTCCTACACATCTCTGACAACACCGCCTTGTTTTGGATTATCGACTCGGGAGCCACGCTGCACATGATGTGTCGTCCGGAGTGGTTCGTCGTCTACACCGCCATTGAGCCTCGTCGGGTGTACATGGGGGGCAATCATGTGCAAATGGCGGTTGGGGAGGGTGAGATTATGTTTTGTGCTTTCGTTGAGGGCAAGCACGTGGAACGTCGTGTGAAGGGGGTGCTCCATGTTCTGGGGCTGGTAACTAACCTCCTCTTTGTCTCATCTCTCATCTCTGAAGGCATGCAGGTTTGCTTTGAGAATGGTGGGTGCACCATCTCTGCCAGTGCAGGACGTGTTCTTGCAAAAGCGGACAAGGAGGACGGTCTCTACCGTCTCTATGTGGCGTCGAAGAAGGAAGCCAACTCAGTATTGGCAGCGAGAGAGGGGAAACACGAAATCAGACTGTGGCACCGCCGGCTTGGTCACCTCGGCTTGGGCGCCATCTTCTCCATGCAGCAGATGGTCCGTGACCTCGAGCTCAAGGGGGTGAAGTAGCCAGGTGCACCGGCTTGTGTGAGCTGTATTGAAGGGAAGCAAGCCCGCTCTCCTTTCACAGGGGAGGGGAAGGGTGCAGATGAGCTTCTCTCACTCGTTCACTCTGATTTGTGCGGTCCCATGCCATCACAATCCTTGTCCGGCAAGTTGTACTTTGTCACGTTCATTGATGACAAGTCAAGGAAGACGTGGGTGTTGTTCCTGGCTGGAAAGGATGAGTGCTTTGATGCTTTCAAGGTCTGGATTGCTGCTGCAAAGAATGAGAGTGGCAAGCAGTTGAAGGTGCTTCACACCAATGGTGGAGGAGAGTACCTCTCCAACGACTTCCGCACCTTCCTCAAGCGTCGTGGGATCAAGCACGAGGTCACCCCACCTGGAACACCGGAGCTGAACGGCGTGGCTGAACGCGTGAACCGCATGCTCATGGAGCGTGTTCGCAGCATGTTCCAAGACGCGGGACTCCCGCCAACCTTTTGGGCGGAAGCGGTCAATACCGCCGTGTACCTGGAAAACCGAAGCCCTACGCGCGCCGTGCCGCTGATGACACCGGAGGAGGCGTGGACGGGACGCAAGCCAACAGTGATGCACCTGAAATTCTTCGCGTTTGTACACTTTCCAACCGGCAGCCGTAACAAGCTGGACGCAAAGTCGGTGAAGGCCGCCTTCCTCGGCTACGACACCATATGATACCGCCTCTACAACCTCGCCGCACGCAAGATCATCCGCAGCCGTGACGTGGTCTTCCACGAGGAAGTGAAGGGCCGGACTTGGAGCCCTATGTCGGCAGTTCCGCTTGCTCCCGCACTTGTACCAGAAGTGGGAGAACTACCGGTAGCAGAAGAGGGCGGTGCGGAAGATGGCGGTGACAGCGGCAACGACAAGGAGGTGGAGGGAGCTGAGAAGGAGAAAGAGCTGGCAGCGGAATCTGATGAGGAGGAGCAGCAAAGCAACGCACAGCAGGTGCCACGACGGTCCGCACGCCTCAACAAAGGTGCAAATGACAGTGGGGAGCCGCTGAGACGATCCGAGCGCCTCGCAAACAAAGAAAGGCCGCTGGAAGGGCTGGTGAACTTGTGCACCGTTCCACCACCAATAGAGTCGTCTGACCTCGAGCTTCTCTTCCTCACAGTCACCGATGACCCAGCCACATTCGCTGAAGCCATGCACAGAGCCAAGGCGGCAGATTGGCGTGGCGCATCAGATGAGGATTATGGTGCGCTCATGAAGAACGGCACCTGGACTCTCGAGGAGGCTCCATGCGGCAGCCGAGTGATCGGATGCCGGTGGATCTTCAGGCGAAAGCGTAGTGTGGATGGTAAGGTTCTCGGGTACAAAGCACGGCTGGTTGCATAGCCTGAGGGTGTGGATTACAATGAGACATTTGCACCTGTCACTAAGTTCCCATCCATCCGAGCGATCGTTGCTCTTGCTGTTGCTATGGACTGGGAGGTGCACCAAATGGATGTGACATGTGCATTTCTGAATGGCGACCTTGAGGAGGATGTGTACATGGAGCAGCCGGAGGGGTATGTCGTGGAAGGGAAGGAAGGTTTGGTGTGCAAGCTTGTCAAGGCCCTCTACGGCCTGAAGCAAGCCCCGCGAGCATGGTACCACAAGATGGATGAGCAGCTGGCTGGCCTTGGCATTGTGCGTAGTGAAGCAGACCATGCTGTCTATGGGCGCATACAAGAGGCAAACCAGATCATCATCTTGCTCTATGTTGATGATCTGCTCATTGCATCTGACTCCAAGTCTCTTTTGGACGATGTGAAGCAGTCCCTTGCTGCCAAGTTCGACATGAAAGACATGGGAGAGCTCAGTTACTACCTTGGCCTTCAGGTCAAGTGCGACCAGTAGCAGTAGACTTTGGAGTTGTCGCATAGCAAGTACGTGAGCGACATCATCAAGCGCTTTAATATGGCAGGAGCGCGCAAAGCAATAACACCACTGGAAGTGGGAGCAAAGCTGAGCATGACGCAGACTCCCCGCGGCATGCAAGAGAGCAGCCGCATGGAAGCAGTGCCGTACCAAGCAGCAGTTGGAAGCCTCATGTATGCAGCAGTCGGCACGCGCCTTGACATCAACCAAGGAGTGGGAGTGTTAAGCAAGTTTTGCGCGAATCCGGGCGTGCCGCATTTAGAGGCGGTCAAGCGCGTGCTGCGCTACCTCAACTGCAGCAGCAACCTTTGCTTGAGCTTCAATGGCAACAACAGTCTCATCCTCATCGGCTACAGTGACGCAGATTGAGGAGGAGGTCAACCAGTGGGTTTGTGTTTGTGCTCGGGGGAGGTGCAATCAGTTGGAGGAGAAAGAAGCAAGAGTGTGTCGCCCTCTCCTCCATCAAAGCAGAGTACATTGCCCTGAGTGAAGCAGCAAAGGAAGCCGTGTGGCTGCGTGAGCTGCTGGCAAGCCTTTGACAGCAGCAGACCACAACGACCACCATCTACTGTGACAACATGAGCGCCATTGCTCTGACCAAGAACGCCGAATTTCACGCCCGCACCAAGCACATCGACTTGCGGTACCACTTCATCCGCGAACTCGTGGCGAAGCAGGTGGTGCAGATCAAGTTCTGCCCTTCAAGAATGATGTTGGCAGACTTCCTGACCAAGCTTCTGGTAGTGCACCGCTTTCAGCAGCTGAGGGGACAGTGCGAACTTGTGTGATTTTTATTCTCGCCAAGTGGGAGAATCATGGCTATGAGAGTGCCAGAAAGTGACAAAAATAGGTTGCTCGATAAAAATCATCTGGCATGACAGTTGCATAGAGGATATTTCACTCTACAAAACTCGATACGGAGTCCATTTGAGTGAGATATGGAAGTTTGGAGATCGTGGGTCGGGTTCAAGTGACGACCTGAGCATTTTGAGCTCAAAAGGCGGCAGAATCATTGGCCAAGACGGCTCAGAGCGGCCCTCAAGGAGAAAAGGCGGCTGAAGGACCTCCAAGAGACTTCAAGGAAGGTGCAGACCACGATTTTTGTTCGTCCAAGTGGTGTGAGTTATAATTCTCTTGTGTGACAAGGTGACTGCCGTTCATCCCGCTAGGCGAGGAGAGTGTGCTAGAGGGTAGACTTTGACAGAGTTTATCTCAGTGCTCCCTAGGCCAAATGAGGCATATAAGGGCTTGTTAGAAAGCTGTGACAATGTAATTTCTCACTCAAATGTCGATCTAGACATTTGCGTTCTCTACAGACCTACATTTGCTTCCGTAATTGCTTTCTGTGCAACCTGCAACTCCCTCTCACAAACAGTTGGTCCTGCCTAGGCGGCTGTTGGTGAGCCTGATTACCTTCCTGAGTCCTTGTCTTGTTTTGGATTTTTTTTCTCCTTTTTGTTACATGGTGTTTCTTGTTTCTAACAACCAGGATTACCCGTAGGACGTAATGATGTGCTTATTCATCCATTGTAATTTTTCTGTTTTAACAGTATGAGTTAGGTTGCAAACTGTCTTTCGTTCTTTCGCAATGTGGTTCGACTGGTGGTACCATGTGCGCTCGCCTCATCATTGGATGATTGCATCGAGCATCTTTCCATGGCCATGTTGTTTGTGAATTGTTGAATCATGATGGTCGCTTTTTACAAAAGACGACCGTCATCTTAAAAAATGTATGATGATTTTGTCGTAGCTTTTGAGAACAAGCCTGATTCATTGCTCTTTTCCTTGCATAGCCGTATTGGGAGACCCCTTAGTGTACGGGCATATTGCATGTGGCAAGTGAACTTGAAATTAGTGGAAAAATGCACTTATCATGCACTCAGTGTGTGGCCATAAATTTTGGATAGACTATCACGCAAACCAGTACATCGAAGTTTATGAATGATGATCACAGGATGAAAACCTTGATAAAGCAAAGGTTACAATCAGTCCATTTGAATGTCTGAAGGCACCGATGTGCACATCTGCTGGGTGCAGATTTCATCTTGAGTGCGTGCGAGCCTTTGTAAAAGGGAGCAAGTGCAGAGAGAAATGTGTTTCTTTTGTTTTACATGATGATTGATACCTTTAATGGTGACAAATCTATTAAGTTGACAAGGAGAGATCACTTACAATACATGTACCGGATACTGAGATTGCGAAGTACAAAAGCTTGAGTTAAGATGTTGTCCTAGTCCAATCAACAACCACCTACTCCTTATAATTGAATTTTCATGAGGATTTCAAAGTGAGGGGGCTCCTATTTCCACACAGAAAATGTTAAATCTGGGGGAAAATGGAACCAAAACCTTCATTGGATGAAATCCTATGCTGAGAAGGAGCATAACTTTTTTTGCTTCCCGGGGATCTTAGAGGGGATTCTTGGAACCCCCACTCAAACCGCACGCAAACCAGGTACTCCAACAGTCAAATATCAAACAAATCCATCACCTAATTACACCTGGGCTTGTGAGATTCATCATTTTGCTTTCCCGGGCTCCTTCTGGGCTCCGTCGTAGCGGCGTCCGGCAGGTTCCCTTCTATTGTACGGGGGATCCTCGGAACTCCCACTAGAAACACTCACAAAGCAGATACTCAAACAGTTACAAACCTTGCCTTAGAACCCCATTCATGGAGCTTGAAAAAGTCGCAAGATGAACACTAGTGTACGTTTTGGGACTACCACCACATACACCCCCTCATACACTCGCCTCATACACTCCGGGGAGGGGGGGGGGGGGGGGGGGGGGGGGGGGAGGAGGGTGGACTGAGCAAATTAAAGGGACCCATACCCCACCCTCCCAAAATCAGGAAAGTGTATGAGGTGAGTGTATGAGAAGGTGTGTTAGAAAAGAGACTATTAGAGTCTCGTGAGAGAGTTTTCAGGAATTCGCAAAATTTACACTAGTGTATGTTTTGCAACTTCTACCACATGCATCCCCTCATACACTCACCTTATACACGCGGGAGGGGAGGAGGATGGACTGATCGATGTTGGCAGATTTGTCTACCACCCCCCCCCCTCCCTACGGAAAATTGACGAGACAAGTGTATGAGATGGTGTATTTGGGGGAGTTTTAAAACGACAATAGTGTAATCTCACGAGATGTTTACCAAGAAGTTGTGAGTTGTACACTCGTGTACATTTCACATCTTTCACCACATACACCTCCTTGTACACTCACTTTGTACACTTCGTGGGGGGGGGGGGGTGGGGGGAGATGGACCAAGCGGTGTCAATGGACCGGTATCCCCATCCACCTCCAAAAAATGGGAAAGAGTATGAGACAAGTGTATGAGACAGTGCATCGGAGGGTATGAAAGCCAAACACTAGTGTAGTCTTGTGAGATGTTTTCTAGGAAGTGGCGAGATGTAACCTAGTATACAATTTGTGACTTTCACCACACACATCCCCTTATGTACTCTTGAGAGGGTGGGGAGGGGGGGGGGCTCGTCCGATCAAGAACACACATGAAGGAGAGTGTCCCTATGTGTACGAAACACTAGAATTCAAATTTAATACATTTGCTAACATGTATATGCAAACTAGGTGTTTTTAGAAACTCTTAACAGAACTAAAATGGTATTGAAATCCTAAAACACCTTACAACCCTCGCAACCTTCTATGAAGCTACCTTTCTACATAGGTGCCTATACACCCATCTAGCAGTATGAAATGCTTTAGATTTACCACACCTCGTTTATACACAAGTGTACATTTGGCTCACATCTCCCCATGCACTCCCCCAACACACTCACCATATACACCCC
>SZWC01008758.1:69943-81246 GCA_023375785.1 Penium margaritaceum
GGGGGGGGGGGGGGGAGATCCCTCGGAATTATTCGGGTGTCGACCGCCCCTCCCCTGAATGTTGAAAGTAAATGAGGGGAGAGTACATTGGCGTGTATTGGGTGGACATTACAAAACTTCCATAATTGTACATTCCGTGATGTACCCAAACGAGGTCCAGTGACACCCCCTCCCTCAATCGGAAATGTATAAGGGACTTTAATGGGTAAGTGTATCTGGCGCGCGTTTGGAAACATACACAAATTCACACTGATGTTGACACCAGTTGGGACTTCTCCAAAATGTCTATTGTTATAATACATTCGTTAATGCTTCATCACTTCCCCCATGTAGAATGCCAGTTATAGTGGCCCTATATATTCTACACTTATTGGGGGGGGGGGGGGGGGGTCCCTCACAATTCGTTGGATGTCAAAAGTGTACGGGGGGAGAAAACGTGGGCGTGTATTGGGTGGGCATTAGAAAACGTACATGATTTAACATTCCGCGACGTCCTCGAACAAGGTGCGATCCCACAACCCCCCATCGAAAAAAAAGTAAGAGGGTTGGGAATAGAGTTGTAAATCTTATGCTCGATAAAAACTACACAATAATTTACACTGATGTCAATGACTGCTGTTATTTCTCCAACATTACTATTTTTTTTAAACATTTGTAGTTGCTCAATCAATCCCCTCATATACACCGCACAATAAAATGTCCCAAGCAAGCTCTCACTTTCAGGGGGAGGGGGGGGACCCCTCGACGGTCATCAGATCTTAAATACATTGATTGAAGCAAACCTAAGTTAAAGAGGGCAGTGGCCATCAATTGAGTCAAATAGACTGCTTTGTGGAAGCCCAATTGTTGCAATGTGGCAGGGGCAAAGGAGGAACGATGTAATCAAGTCAAATCGCGCTCACAGCAATTCCGATACCTGTATGCTCGTCAGTCGAGGTGTTTGGAATGACAGATCGCTGCTTTGAACGGAAGATGTCTGCGTTTTGATAGCATAAAATCGACTATTGGCAGTCAATTTAACATACGCAAAGAGCATCCATAAACCTTTCTTGACTTGCCTGTTGAGCAGCAGTCAAGCTGCAACTAGCACACGAGCGACAGTTAAGCTGTTGCTAGAGTGGCAGCCTACTCAAAGTTCCACGCTGTATGTGCCTGTATTCTGTGCTGTATCGGACTCAGGAGACAGTTTCTCTTTAGAACAGAAATAGTCCAAAAATCATTGACAAAACTAGCCAATTATGTGTTATGTAAAAACATATGGCTTTAGCTTATGAACAGTAGAATATCTGTGAGGCTCTTTTTCCAAAAAAAAAAAAGCAACCCGCTGGCACAACTTCAAAGAAGTTTCCTCCCATTCCGTACATGTATCACATCAAGGTTCATGTCCGGATAGATACAACGAGAAAATTATGTAGGAAAGTCAATGAAGCTTCTTTGTACCTTCCTTTGCGTGTGCAGTTATCATGTACACAGTTTGAGGGGTGTACAAATTGGGGGTGACTGACCATAAATGGTGTAATAGAAATTCTTAATATCAACTCTGGGGAGAACACACAGAGATCAGTGTATTGGTTCAAGCGATGGTGTTTCTGCGCTTTCTGACTCAGCAGGAGGAGTCAAAGGCCTGAGACCTGGTGGAATCTGGCTGGAACTGGTCTTTGTGCTAGCTAGGTCTGTGGATGAGAGCAATTCTTTTGGCATAGGAGTGGCCCTCTCAGTGTCTTGCATTGGTCAAGCTATCTGAGCCAAATCTTGTGGTGGAGATGACATGAAGATAGGCACACTCACATACTCTGGCTAGTGGTCTTGCGTGGATAGAGAAAGAGGCATGACGCAATGTGCGGAACACCTTGCAGGGCATCTGTTCCAAGAAAGATGCATCATGAATTTTGACCAAACAATGATTCGTGGGGTTCAAAACTGCCATGCTTTTGAGGCGTGGGATACCCCGACAAAGACGCACCCATGACCATGTGGACTCAGTTTGTTTTCTCATTGTGGTGGTGCAAACCAAACACATGCCATTGTGCCCCACACCATGACAGGCCTCAGATCAGCCTTCTCTTTGAACCAACGCCCCCACGGTGTGACTGATTTAGGCAGTGGAGCCTGTGGGATACGGTTCCAGACCCAGGTGATATGCTTCACAGCCTCCTCCCAAGACCAAGAGGACAGACCGGACTCAGCCGATAGTGTACGCAGTGCATGATCAAGGGTTCTGTGCAATCGTTCCACCAATCCATTTTGTTTTGGAGAGTAGGAAGCTGTGGTCTGATGTTTGACTCCTCTAGCTTTCAGTTCTGCTGTGAATGTACCAAGGAATTCCCGTCTTCTGTCAGCAACCAGTGAACAACCTGTCTTTTGCTCAGCAAGTGAAATCATTTCAATGCTTGCATGTTGGGAATCTGCCTTGGTTCTGAGCAGAAAATCCCATCGAAAATTACTGTAGTCATCAGTGAGGGTCAATACGCACAGTGATCCATACTGGACTGAGGCATAGGCGTTGGTCCTGTAAGGTGTGCATGTACCAGTGCCAGGGGCCTCGTGGTGTCACTGTCTGATCCAGGAAATTTTTTTCTGTGTGCTTTCCCTTTGTAGCAGTCTAGATATGTGTTGGACTTGAGGCTGTGCGGGCAGTCATTAGGGTGAAGACCGTGTGCTGGGGTGTCTTTCCAAAGATAGGCAACTGTTTCAGTGTTGAGATGTGCAAGATGGCAATGAATGAGGTATGCGTGTGTTGCATTAGTGCCTGTGACGACGTGGGCTTGGGTTTGGTTCCCTTGTGAGTGGAAATAGGCAAACAGAGTCAATTTGTACAGTATGTCAGTATGCTGTGCCCCATCATTCAGTAATGCGCCAGACGCATCATAGAGCATGCAGTGTTTTCTCTGTGTCAATGCTGTCACATTGGCCTGTTGGTCTAGTGACCCCATGGCAACAAGTTGACTTTCAGCTGCGGCAGATACAAGACACCAGTGAGCCACGATACCCTGCCTGGTGCCTGAAGAGCCACTGTCCCCATACCCTCAACTGACAGCACTTCCCCAGACCCTGTATTCACACCCCCAACATCAGGCGTGGCATGCAGTGTGAGAAGCAACTGGCAATCCACGGACATATGATATGATGCGGCGGTGTCAAACAACCACTCATGCATAGGAAGTGCATGCAAAGTAGTGATACGAGTCTGCCCCTTCTGACCTGGCGGCAATGGGATGGCAGTCAACTCCAATGGAGGCAGTTCCATGGGCGCACTCTGCCCTGGTCCTGGTGGCACTGCCAACGGCTGCTGTGGCTTGGTCGTCTCGACTTACACCCTGTGCGCCCATGCTGGAACAAGGGCGGGTGTACTGACGTTTGGGGGCATGAAGATGGGTTCCTGATACATAGGTGGAATGGAGCTGGCGCTGGTGGGTTCATGGTTGGCTGCAGCTGCGGTGGACGTCCCAAAGGGTGCCGGCGCACAAGGCCCTGCCATAGGCTGTGTTGTCCTTGCGGAAGGGTGAAGATGTTGACTGGGATGAAGGAACAGTGTTGGTGACTGTCCCACTGCCGGGTGTGTCTGCTGCGTCGATGGAGTCATGAAATGCTCAAGGGCTGGACAGGCATGCCAATAATGGCTGTTTGCAGTAGTTGTAAGTGTGGTTCCCTTCTCCTTGACCGCACCTGCATCCTCTGCCACCTTGTCCGCCTCGGCCTCCTCCGCCTCCACAACAACCCCCACTTCTTCCATCCAGGTGATGGTACGAAGGAAGGGTAGTGCCTCCTCTCTGACGTACAAACGCACTTGCTGCTGTGCCCTCGTCTTTGCATGCCTCGCCTCTCAGGATGTCTTCACAGTTCTGCAGCTCCTTGAACACCTCTCGATGTTGGCAACTTTCAGCTTCTGAAGCAGTTGAATGCCCTTGTACAGTTCTCCAAGGTGAAGGAGAACCGGATCCAGCCACTCAAGGATGGTGCAGGAGGCGCCCAGGCCGGGGATGCACCAACTAAGGTCAATGGCGGCATCCCAGGATTCAGCAACAGTTGCACCAGGCTTAGGGTGGAGGTTGTGGAGCTTCTCGTGCAGGGAGATGACAAGAGACATACCCTGCTCCTCCTTCCATGTGGTAAGGTGCTGCTAAGCATCATGGGGTCTAGGGTCTCTGCTGCAAGGGTTCTTGGGATCCTCCCCGTTTCCCCCAAAGCGGACATGACGGATGGACTAATGCTCATCCTCATAGAGTCCGTGGACCAGAGTATTGAATTCTCTCAGGAGCACTCGCGTGTCGGTGCCGTCCGGCGGCGGAGCTAGGTCCTCAAGACCATCCTCCGCCGCCCAAGAGAAGAAGAAATCCTTCTAAGATAGGATTTGAGAACGCCGAGCAGTGGAAGAATCAAGTCCTTGTGGGACAACACCCTGCTCAGGTCATCCCACGTCATTGCTGTAAAGGTGATGCCGGAGGCGGCGCCTGCGCCTGTGATGGCACTAGCGTTTGCACCGACCCCATCCGGGGTGGATGCTGCTGCACTCATAGCATCGTTCAGAAAGATGGGAAGCTAGGAAGCTTACGTGAGCACTGCTACTCTCTTGTTGCTGCCAAAGAAAACTTGGCAGCAATTTGCCGGGCCCACTTTGGGGCCAGATTTCTTCCGCGAGCCCTAAGCTTGATAGGGACGGCCTGTCTTGGTCTCTGGATGCCTGCCAGCCATTTTTTCACCTGCACAGTCACTCTCAGGGCCAGGAGACCCTGCTGTCACCCTTTAGCAGATACGTTCGGTTTACTGATCTATGCAGGCCAACCATAGCTTGCTTCCCGCACGCAAGACGCAGCTAGCTCGCTAGAGTGTAGTGACAGGCTGCGGAGGCCACCCTTAGGCCGGCCGGGCAAGCCGGCTTGCCCGGCCGGGTTGCTTGGAAGCAAGCTTTAGCATGACTTTCTGAGCCGCCTCTTGTCTGCCGGAGCGATTAATTTCTGTGGTCCAAAAAACTATGAGGGGCGAAGGCGCTTGGGCTCTCTCTTCCTTACTTTAGCATCGCCCCTTTCCCTGCCACCTCCACCCTCTTTCCGCAGCCTAGAGGAGGGCATTCGATGCCCCTGGAGGCTTGCGCGGCCTGTTTTTGTGGCAAGCCGTGCGGCTCTAATGGTGCGTGTCACTTGGCTGCCGTCGTTTTTGCCTGGTGCCGGCCTAATTTGCCATCATTTGATGTCTAGCCTAGCTCACATACCATGAAGATTGCAAGACAAATCCAATGCAACTTGTCCGGCAAAGTTCTGTTGAGAAATCACTACTCTAGGGTTGGGTTAGTCCAGGCAGCCATGGAGATGGCCAGCTGGCAAGGCTCTCTCATCCTGCTCCCTCCTGCTTCAACTAAAACATCTTGGCTGCATGCCTGCCGCACTCCCGTCGATGCGGGCATGTTAATCTCTCATTGTAAATATCTCTCCGTGTGGGTGGTTGTGAGCGCGCAGGGCATGCTGGCACAGGGGGTGGAGGCCATGCACCTGATGCAATCAATGGCATCCCTCAGGGTGATCAGGCTCACCAAGAGCCGCTAGGCAGGACCAACTGTATGTGAGAGACAAGTTGTACGCTGCAGAGACAAACAAACGGAAGCGTGTGAAGTCGTGTACAGTGCGTGAATGGCTCGTTTGACTCGTGGATGAGAAAGTACACTAGCACGCTTTCTAAGAAGCCTAAGTATGCCTCATTTGGCGCATGGAGCTGGAACCACTCTGTTCACCTCCTAGCACACTCCTAGCCTAGCGGAATGAGCGGCAGTCACACTCTCACACAGGAGAATTACCATCCCTGCCATGTGCACAACCAATAATCTTGGTGGGGACCTTCCTTGAAGCGCCCTGAAAGTCCTCCTGTCACCTTTCTACCTTGAAGGCCGCTCCAAACCTCCCTGGCCAATACTTGTGGCCGTCATTGGTGCTGGTTGTGTAGGAGCCGTCACTTGATCCAGTCCCATTACCACCTTGAAAATCCATATCTCCCTCAAACGGACTCCGAATCAAGTTCCGTAAAGTGCTACAAAACCAGCAAAACATCCTCTATTCACTGTTTTTACCTGATGATTTTTATCAAGAAACCCACTTTGGTCACTTTTTGCACCCCATATCCAACATTCTCCCACTTTGCGAGAATAAAAACTACACAAGTCCACACTGTCCCCTCAGGTGCTGAAAGCGGTGCGCTACAAGTGGCTTGGTCAGGAAGTCTGCCAGCATCATGCTTGAAGGGCAGAACTTGATCTGCACCACCTGCTTTGCCACGAGTTTGCGGATGAAGTGATATCGCAGGTCAATGTGCTTGGTGCGGGTGTGAAACTCTGCGTTCTTGGTCAGAGCAATGGCGCTCATGTTGTCACAGTAGATTGTAGTCGCAGTGGTCTGCTGCTGTCTGGGGCTTGCTAGCAGCTCATGCGGCCACACGGCTTCCTTTGTTGCTTCACTCAAGGCGATGTACTCAGCTTCGGTGGAGGAGAGGGCGACGCACTCTTGCTTCTTGCTCCTTCAACTGATTGCACCTCCCCCGAGTGTAAACACAAACCCACTGGTTGACCTCCTTGTGACCAGGACACCCCCCCAATCTGCATCGCTATAGCCAATGAGGATGGTGTTGTTGTTGCCATTGAAGGTAAGGCAAAGGCTACTGCTGCTGTCAAGGTAGCGCAGCACGCGCTTGACCGCCTTCCAACACGGCATGCCCGGATTTGCACAGAACTTGTTGAGCACTCCCACTGCTTGGCTGATATCGAGGCGCATGCCGACTGCTGCGTACATGAGGCTCCCAACTGCTGCTTGGTATAGCACTGCTTCCATGCGGCTGTTCTCTTGCATGCCGGGGGGAGTCTGCGTCATGCTTAGCTTCGCTCCCACTTCCAGTGGTGTTGTGGCCATGCGCGCTCCTGCCATGTTGAAGCACTTGACGATGCCCCTCACGTACATGTTCTGCGACAACTCCAAAGTCAGGTACTGCCGGTCCCGCTTGACCTGAAGGCCAAGGTAGTAGCTGAGCTCTCCCATGTCTTTCATGTCGAACCTGACAGCAAGGGACTGCTTCACATTCCCCAAAAGAGACTTGGAGTCAGTCGCAATGAGAAGATCATCAACATTGAGCAAGATGATGACCTGGCTTACCTCTTGTACGCGCCCATAAACTGCATTGTCAGCTTCACTGTGCACAAAACCAAGCCTAGCCAACTGCTCATCTATCTTTTGGTACCATGCTTGTGGTACTTGCTTCAGGCCGTAATGAGCCTTCACAAGCTTGCACACCAAGTCCTCCTTTCCCTCCACCACATACCGCTCTGGCTGCTCCATGTACACCTCCTCCTTGAGGTCGCCATTCAGAAATGCACACGTCAAATCCATTTGGTACACCTCCCAGTCAATAGCAGCAGCAAGAGCAAGGATCCCTTGGATGGATGGGAACTTTACGACAGGTGCAAATGTCTCAATGTAATCCACACCCTCAGTCTGCCCATATCCCTTTGTAACCAATCGTGCTTTGTACCTGAGCACCTTACGATCCGCACAACGCTTGCGCCTGAAGATCCACCGAGACCGGATCACCCGGCTGCCACGTGGAGCTTCCTCGAGGGTCCAGATGCCGTTCTTCATGAGCGCACCATACTCCTCATCTGCTGCGGCACGCCAATCTGCCACCTCAGTGCTGCGCATGGCTTCAATGAATGTGGCTGGGTCATCAGTGACTGTGAGGAAGCGAAGCTCGAGGTCAGACAAATCCGTTGGTGGTGAAACGGTGCACAGATTCACCAGCTCCTACAGTGGCCTCTGTTTTCTTGCGAGGCGCTTGGATCTCCTTAACGGCTCCACAGGACCATTTGCACCATGGTTGTGGCATCCAGACCTTCGTGGCAGCTGCCATGTGTTGTTTTAATGCTCCTCCTCATCAGATTCTGTTGCTTTCTCCTTCTCATCTCCCTCCACCTCCTTGTAATTGCCGCTATCACTGCCATCTTCCGCATCACCCTCTTCTGCTACCGGCTCTTTTCCCACTTCTGGTGCGAGTGCGGGAGCAAGTGGAACTGCAGACATGGGGCTCCAAATCCAGCCCTTCACGTCCTCTTGAAATACCACATCACGGCTGCGGATGATCTTTCGAGCAGCAAGGTTGTAGAGGCGGTATCCCATGGTGTCGTAGCCGAGGAAGACTGGCTTCACCAACTTTGTGTCCAGCTTGTTGTGGTTGACGGCAGGCACGTGCACAAATGAGCAACACCCGAAGACTTTCAGGTGCGTCACTATTGGCTTGCATCCCGTCCACGCCGCCTCCGGTGTCATCAGTGGCACAGCGTGCGTGGGACTCCGGTTTTTCAGGTACACGGCAGTGTTGACCGCTTCTGCCCAAAAGATTGGCGGGAGATCTGCGTCTCGTGCCTGATCCCGCGACGCTTGAGGAAGTTGAGGGAGTCGTTAGAGAGGTACTCTCCTCCACCGTTGGTGCGAAGCACCTTCACCTGCCTGCCACTCTCATTCTGTGCAGCAGCAATCCACACCCTTGAAAGCATCAAGGTACTCATCCTTTCCAGCAAGGAAGAACACCCATGTCTTCCTCTACTTGTCATCAATGAATGTGACAAAGTACAAGTTAATGGGCAAGGACTGAGATGGGATGGGACCGCACAAATTAGAGTGAACAAGTGAGAGAAGCTCAGCCGCCCCCTTCCCTTCCCCGGAGAATGGAGCGCGGGCCTGCTTCCCTTCAATGCAACTCTCACAAGCCGATGCACCTGGCTGCTTCACCCCCTTGAGCTCCATGCCGCAGACCATCTGCTGCATGGAGATGATGGCGCCAAAGCCGAGGTGACCAAGCCGGCGGTGCCACAGGCTGATGTTGTGTTTTCCCTCAGTCGCCGCCAACGCTGAGTCGGCTTCCTTCTCCAATGACACATAAACATGGTAGAGACCGTCCCCCTTGTCCACTTTTCTAAGCACACGGCCTGCACATGCAGAGATGGTGCAACCACCATTGTGAGAGCGAACTTGCATGCCTTTGGAGATGAGAGATGAGACAGAGAGGAGGTTAGCTGCCAGACCCGGAAAATGGAGCACCCCCTTCACACAACGTTCCACGTCCTTGTCCTCAACGGAAGCACAAAACACAATCTCACCCTCCCCAACCGCCATTTGCACATGGTTGTCCCCCATGTACACAAGACGAGGCTCAATGACGGTGTAGACAACAAACCACTCCCGGTCACATGTCATGTGCCGTGTGGCTCCCAAGTCGATGATCCAGAACAGGGTGGTGTTGTCGGAGATGTCCAGGGCCCGGATGGTTGTCACGAATCCACTCTCCCAATCTGCTGCATTTGCGGAAGCGTCGGACTGCTTTCCCGCTCCCACTCCAGCCGCAAGGTCCGCCTTCTTCTTCCGGCATTCACGCGCCCAATGCCCCGGCTTCTTGTAGTAGTGGCAGTTCCCCTTCTTCTTCCCTCCTCCGCCGTTGATCCTGGTTGGTGCAGCACCGCCCCCATGACCAGAGTTGGTGATGAGAGCGACGTCCAGTCCGCTTCCGCTGTCCTCAAACAGCAGGCTCTCCTCCACATCGTTGAGGGAGAGCTTGTCGCCACGCTGGTCCAAGGCAACAATGAGAGGAGTGTAGCTGCTAGGAAGGCCAGAGAGGATGGTTAGCATGAGCACACGTTCCTTGACAGGGTGCTCAATTGCAGAAAGCTGGTTGGAAAGAGACTTCACCATGTTCATGTAATCAATCACGGATCTAGACCCATCCATCTTCACAAAATGAAAGTGACGACGCAACTGCATGTTCATGAGGATTGACGTGGATGCAGAAGTGGACTCAAGCTTCTTCCAAACCTCCTAAGGTAGGAGGATGCCACAGACAAGGAGTTGCTGCCGTTTGGCAAGGGCACGGTCACGCTTCTTGCGGTGGGTACGGGCCTCATCACGTGAGAGAGAGGACTGAGCTGGTTCCTCCTCACTCACATGGCTCCAGATTCCATTCTCCATCAGTACCATCTTCATGTTTTTGCTCCAGTTGAAGAAGTTCTTGCCTTCGAACCTGGCGATGTTGACGCAGGCCACCACAGAAGCGGATGTCGCCATGGTAGTGCAACGTTCAGCCCCCAAACAACTCTCTCACACAACATAGTGCAAGGAATGCCTCAAGGATGAGGCAGAGCCTTGTTCTAGCTCTGATACCACTGGTGCAATCAAAGGCAGCCCTCAGGGAGGTGATCAGGCTCACCAAGAGCCGCTAGGCAGGACCATTTGTTTGTGAGAGACAAGTTGTAGGCTGCAAAGACAAAAATACGGAAGCGTGTGAAGTTGTGTAGAGAGCGCGAATGGCTAGTTTGACTCATGAATGAGAAAGTAAATTAGCACAGATTTTGAAAAAGCCTAAGTATGCCTCATTTGGCGCATGGAGCTGGAAGAACCACTCTATCAATGTTCACCTCCTAGCACACTCATAGCCTAGCGGGATGAGCGGCAGTCACACTCTCACACAAGAGAATTACCATCCTTGCCATATGCACAACCAATAATCTTGGTGGGGACCTTCCTTGAAGATCTCTGACTACCTTCAACCTTCTACCTTCAAGGCCGCTCCAAACCTCCCTGGCTAATAATTGTGGCCGTCATTGGTGCTGGTAGTGCAGGAGCCGTCACTTGAACCGGACCCATTGCCACCAAACCTTGAAAATCCATATCTCCCTCAAATGGACTCCGAATCGAGTGTCGGAAAGTGCTACAGAACCAAAAAAACATCCTTTATTAGTTTTTGTGACCTGATGATTTTTATCGAGCAACCCACTGGTCACCTTTTGTACTCCATATCCAACAGCACCGTGACGCCTCGCGACCCTCCCACCCTGCACGAGTGGTCGCCTCCATCGTGTTGGCATGGCCCCTCCATCACTCAGCAGATGGCTCATTCTCCACTTTCCTTGCATAAGTTGAGCTTACTAGACCTATTCTTTTTCTTACTTGTCTTCCTAGGTCAATCTTGCACAACTTTGACAGGAACCTAGATTGGTCATAGATAGAGATGCAAACCTGGTTTTGCTTGAGTGTGCTGGGCAGGGCACGGGCTAGCCCATTTATGACCAATCACCCTCCAATTATACACTAATTTTGCATTGTACATCGTATACTGTACAGAAAGGTAACTTCCAGGAAGAACACATACCCCAGGTACACCAGATGGCAACTTTCAGGAGATACATATACCCCACATACATAGAAAGGCACCTTCAAAGAAACCACATTACTTGACCAGTACCTCCATAAACTCACCACATACAACTCCCCCCTCCCTCTTCC